>JAODAL010012868.1:0-93614 GCA_025379985.1 Phyllomedusa bahiana | reverse complement strand
TTGGGAGGCGACCCTTGGTTTTTCCCTTTCCTTTTGGGGTTAGTTGTATTGTCCAACTCTTGCTGTATTTGTGTTAGTGTCCCCTGATAAAGCCCGAATTATCAGCGGGGGAAAAAAGGGTTTGGGGAGTTGGGGATATTTTTTTTTGGGGTTTTTTTGGGTCAGTGTGTAGAAACACGTTAGTTATTGTTTTATTTTGTTAGAAAGGGCCTGGAAAATTTTAAACCTTTTTTGTGCGTTTTTTGGGCTGTGGTTTTTTTTCCTTTTTAAGGTTGGTTTCTTTTAGGTGTGGGGGGGTTTGGTTTTATAGGGGAATTTTAGGGCCTTATTTTTGTGGGGTACAGAGTCCCCCCTTTTTGGGCGGGTGCTTGTTTCTGAAAATTATTTTAGACGCTGCTGTGGGGTTTTTTTTTCCCGGGGGTGTGTTTTTTTTACATCTTTTTTACTGTATATCTGAATAAAAGTTATTTTTTTTTTAATATTTATTTTCTTTAAATTTTTGTATTTTTTGCCCGGGAAGGGTTTTTTGGTAAATATTGTTGGGGGAGGGGTTTTAAAAGGGGTTAAATCCGGGCTTTTGTCATTTGGGGGGTTTCTCTCTACCCGGAAAATTAAAAGGGGGTTTAGGGGCCCTTGGGCTTTAGTGCTCTGAAATTGCCCCTGATATTGTCGAAATGGGTTTTTAAAAAATTTAAAAGTGAATGGGGTTTGCACTAGTTGCCCGGTTTTGAAAAGAACCCACTAGACTTCTGGTGCAGAAACTTTCATACATGTTGTTTGGGTGCTTAATTTTCCCCGGGTATGGTTTTAAACCCTGGTCAGTTTACTGAGGCCCAAATTTACAATTTCCCCTTTTTTTAAACTAAATTACCCATTCCATTTTGGGTAAAACCCAACCACAAAATTTTTATTGCAGGGAATCCCAGAGAAACCCTTTGTTTATAAAAGTTCTATTTTAGCCCTTAATCTGTAAGGGTTTTGAAAATTTCTTAATGGCAATTTTAGAGGGGGTTTTCTGTCAAAAACCAACCCGGGTTTGTCTCTAGCCCTTGAGGTATGCCCAAAAAAAAATTAAATTAACAAATAAAATTTCTGTAGACATTTCCCCAAAAAAAAAAAAGGTTTAAAAGTTTTTTTTAAAATTTTTATTGCCCTTTTTGATATTTTAAAAATGCCAAAAAATAAGGTTAGTGCTGGATTGGGGACTTTTGCTGTAAAAATTCCCATTTTTCAGTTTTTCCCAAAGGTGTAAATTTCATCCCCTTTTGGGAAAAAAGGGAAACAAAAAATTTTATATCGGAGAGGGGAGGGTTTCAGTTTCTCGGAGATTGTCTGGGGTCCCATTTTAAACCCTTTGCCCAAATTTAATTGGGGTTGCGCGGTGTTTTTCCCCAAAAATTTTTTACAGCCCCAGCTTTTTCTTCCAAAAAATCTTTATGGCTTTCCATTTTCTCTCATTACAGGGATAAGTATAAAACGGGGAAAGGGGGCTACGGGGGGAAATTTTTCCCAAACATTTTTGGGGAGCTTATTTAAATTGGATAAATATTGCCTTTAATTGGGGAATTTGCAGAAACTCGCATGAAACCAAAAGTATTTAAATTGAAGGAGGTTGTCTATTTTTTAAGGGGATTGCCTTATCGGAAAAAACCTTTTCAAAAGGGAAGATCTTGTGGCAGTCAACAGCAGAGTGTATGGGAACTGTATATTTGCTGCCTATTAGTAGATTGTAAGCCCTCACGGGCAGGTTTCCTTCTCCCTCTGTACCCAGTTGTTATCTTTGGGTTGTCCCATTGTACTTGTTTGACTTATGTTGTGTATGTAACCCCCTTGAATGTACAGCGCCCTGGAATCAATGGCGCTCTAAAATATATAATAATAATATTTACATTGGGTTATTACATGGTGCCCCTTCAAATGAAAGGCCAATCATTTAATATATGCTGGCAATAAGGCCTCCTGTGCAAGCAGCAGTTTTACCTCTTGACTTATAGAAGAGAGTACCAAAAGAAGAATCCCTCTCTATGACATCCTTGTGCACATATAAGCATAAGTTGTTCTATTGGGATACACCTTTAATGTCTCCATCTAAAAATATGACTGTCAACTGTCCACATGCAATCTACTGCACCAGCAAATTTGTTATTTAAAAGGAAACCCACTTTTTTAAGTAAGGCAGGAACACTTTGTACTCCTAATATAGACCTCAAAGGGTGAACTAGAAACATGATTTGTTTAATCACTGTGGCAAAGTTGTCAATATTATTACTCCAGTTTTTAAAACTCATGATATATGCACTTGACCCAACATTTACAAAATTGCAGAAAATGGGCTTTACAGTGACTGTGCAATAGAAGTGAGCTATGGGAGATAAGACCCATTGTCGGACAGTAGTGGCTATGCATGTGACTGCATTGTAGACTTTGTATGCATTGTATACTTATAAATTTAAAACACAAGCTAATCCAGAATATTTACTTGCAGTCCTTTAAAGCTATAGTTAATATATTTCCCATTCTAAGAACATATCCACTTATTGGGAAGAAAGGGACAATGATCAGAATCAACATCAACAATAAAAAATACCTAAAAAAATTAGAAAGAATATATACCATATATAAGCATATACACTAAATAGATGGAAAAAGTAGGTGATAACATAAAAACACCCTCATAAAGTACTTAATGCAATAAAGTAAAGACAAATACAAATTTACAAATGAATGGTAAGCATAGATCAATACAGATCAAATGGGTGACAAGAAGAACTGTCTTTGTGGCGGCATTGTATTCTAAAACTCATGTAGGATATTTACTTGTACTCCTATATAAAGCCACAAATAATACCTTCTATTTCTAAAAACATATCCTCTTATTGGGATTCAATCTCAAAATAAAGAGGGCTAGCCTGTTCAGCCTTTTCCAGTAGAGAGCTAATTGTTATTCATTATATTGAACACACCTACAAAAAGAAAGGGCATATAATTCAATAAGTAGTAGCCAAGCACAGTGTGATAAGTCAACCTACAAATCACATACCATTTACAAAAGTAAAATGTACTTTACTATCAATATATTAAAATGATGTATTCATATATAGTTAAAACAGCAATTTGCAAATATGAACATCAACTAACATACAACCCAAATTATATTCTTCTTAATCAACCAGTATAAAACTCAACTCAAAGGCAGAAGTTATACAAATACACAAAGTACCAAACAAAAGAAAGTATAGAAAAGAATAGATCAGTAGCAGATGTGTCAGAAGTCAGCACACCCAGACGCGGTACAAGTGAAAAGCTTGTTGGAGTGACGTGCTCACTTCTGACACCACCCCTAACACTAATATAGTCAGTACTGGACATTTATTTCAGGTTGGGCATCTTCATTACAATACACTTTCTATTGTTTGTTATTTTGTATATTTGTGTACCTCCTGTCTGTGATCTGAGCTTTATGCAGAATGATTCAGAGTAATATAATTGGTGATTTATGTCAGTTGATGAACATATCTGTATGGTGTCTTGCAGTTTTAACTGTTTTTATATACATAATTGTAATATATTCATTATATTAATAGATGACAGAATTGTTGCAGGCACTAGTGGTTAGACTTTTATGGGTCAAGCAGTTATACCATATACAATGGAAACACTATAAATGGTAGTGAGCAAAAACCCATGCGCCATTTTAACAAATCAGCAATACTTCATCGGTTTCAATATATTATCTAGGGCTGCAGAGGGTCCTTTAAACCCCCAAACCTTTGGGGGGGCCCGCATTGATACTTTCCAGCATTGGTGCCCATCCCTACCTGGAAAAAGGTAAGGCAGCATTTTTGGGTTTTGGTTTTATCAAAGGGGGTATGAAAAGGGTTAAAATTTTTTTTTAAAAGAGAAAAAATAATACAAATAAGAATATATCTTTATGACAGTTTAAAAGCTCAATTTATCAGCCCTTTTTTAAAAAGGAGTTTAAAATGCCCCGGTGGGGTGGGTTACTTCCCAAAATGTAAGTGTTTTTAAAAAAATTTAAATTGTTTTCCTTTCTAAAATTTCAAAACTTTTTGTGAATCTGGTTTTATATTTTTTTTCTTTTGGACAAATTTAAAGTTTAAAACTTTGTTAAAAATGTAAAAAAGCCCCGTGTACAGATTTTTTTAACAGTGAAAAATTTTTGGGGGTTGTGCCCTCAAAAAAAACCTCAACAAACCCCATCAATGTTTTAAAACCACTGGCAAAAAAAAGTGATTTTACGCCCCTATTAAAAAAGGACAAATTGTGCTTATTTTGCCCTTTTCCTTCAATTTGCCATTTTCCTTCTGTGCCCAAAACCCGGGCCACCCCCCATTTCAGAAAGTCTCCGCTGCTTCACTGTTTGGCTGCAGCAGTCCCAGGGAAATTATTTTGCTAAACATGGTTCAAAAAAGTAAACTTTCCAAATGGTGATGTCGGGAAAAAAAGACACATGCCCCTCCCGTACCCAAAATCAGGGGTCCCAAGGAAGCCATACAGCTGACTGTGGGGTCATGAAAGACAACAGAATACAGGGGGAGGGCGGGGGCACCAAGCGCCAGATTGAAGTATAGTAAGGGGGGAAGATAAGTATTTTATTTTTTTTAAAAGCAAAAAAAAATGGAAGAGAAATCCCAACTCCACTTTTTGGGACGGGCTCTTCACAAAAAATTTTTGTAGTTTTTACAAAGGACCAAAGGACCCCACGGCCCCCATGTTAACATTTGGGAAAAACAACGCCCCAAAGACTTAAAATAACAAAATTCAGTTTGTTTGGAAAACCCAGTAAATACTTTTTTTTTTTCAGTGCAGGACAAACCTTGAAGAAAAATTTTCAAAAAGGGTTAAGATTTAAAAACCTGCTTTAAAAAGTTATTTTTTCCAAAGTTTTTAGTCTTAAGGGAAATTTTTTAGCAAAAGATGCACAGCCCCCCAAAACAGATCCCCCAGCTTTTTCCCCCTCAATGAGGAATTTAAAATTCTTTTGAAAGAGACTCTCCCACTTTTTCCCCTGTGATGCTAATTCTGAAATTTACTCATGGATATTTTGATAATTTCCTGTGTGTCAAACTGAGAGAAATTTAAAAAAAAAAAATTTTAAAAAAATTAAAAATGGGAGGAAAAATCGACATTAAACCCCTACCTTTCATAACCGGCGGTCGCAAAAAAGTTGTCAAAGTTTCCCCATTCTCTGCATCGAAACCCAAGTCTTTTTAAAACCGTCAACGACTTGTAAATTCTTCTCTCTCCTCCCCTGGTGTCGGGCCCCAACAGCAGGTTTTTGAAAATGGAATGGCTTAATATGAAAAATTGGATAAAGGGAAAATAGGTTGTTAATCCTAGCTTGGGGTTGAAAAAATGTTTTTGCAAATTTAAAGGACCCCTGGGGGGGGTAGGCTAGGTAATGTTCACGTTATAATGTTATATTGATTATTTTTACACCAGGGCGAGGCTGCTATCCCCCCAACTAAAATACATGTTTGGTTTCTTTTAGTTTCCGGAAAGCCTTTTATAAAAAATTTTAAAATAAAAAATTTTTGGGTTTTTACTTAAAAAAAAAAAATTCGGTTTTCAGAGGGTTGTAACCTAAAAGGCCCCAGAATGGTAAAATTTTAATCTGAAATTGGGCTTTTGCAATATTTTGTATTCCCCAGGCATATAGGAAAATCGTTTCAAACCCGGGAATATTCGGCTTTTTTTTTAGTATTAAAAAACCTATTGAGGCATCTACAAATACTTAAAAGAGAGTATCTGTGTTTTGCAACTTTTAGGTGGGGTCCCAGGGGGTTTTTTCCCCTATTTTTTGGGCCATAAATTTTCCCCTGAATTGTCTCTTTTGAGGGTGAAATTGTTTTTAAGGGGGGCCTTGTCACCTTCAGGTAAGCAAATTTTAAACCCCCCCCAAATTCCATTTTGCCCTGGGTTCCCTTTAAACCCCCCCTTAAAGGGCCAACCCAAATTTTTTTGCTTTTTTGTTCTTTTTTCCCTTTTTTCTTTTAAACAGGGCCCAAATGGGGGATTTTCCCCCCTTTTGGGTTTTTTAAATTGGGCAGCATTTTGGGGGTAAAATTTAAAATTTAATTGTTTAATTTTTTTAACTTTGGGGAAAAAACTAGAAGAAAAAGCAATAATTCCGACACACTTTTTTTTTTTTGGGAAAGTTTTACCCCATTTCATTTTTTTAAAATTTCTATACGGGCCCTCTTTTTCAAAACTTTCTGTAGCTGGTGGACCTGCTTCTCGGCCCGGGGGCCCCGGGGCGCCCCCGGGTGCCTGACGGGGTGGGGTGGCGCCGCTGGCCACGGGACGAGCGCTGGGTCCGCCGGCCCTGTGGACTCCCCTGCCCCTGGGCCCTGTCACTTTTGCGCCCTCTCCGGGGCCGAGGCGCGCGCACCGGGGCCCTAGGGCCGTGCGTGCTCGTTCTTGTAAATTTTTAAGGGGGGCCCAGCTCCCAGTAATTGGCTAATTGCGGGCGTTTTCCCCCCTATTTAGGGTTCACTCCACAAATTTTCCCCTTGCTGGATCTATTTGCCTTGTGCCCTAGAAAAGCGGTTTTCTTTAAAGGTTTTTTTGCCTTCCCCCTTAAAAGGGACCTCTTCAAATTTTTCGGGGACCTCTGAAACCTCTGCCGCCTCCCTGACCTTCCTCCCCCGTCCACGCCCCACAAAACCCTATGCCCCCCAGCCCTGCCTTTTCTGCCTCCCCCAGGGGAAACGTTTTTCTTGGTTTTTCTATTCTGTCCCTCGCTGCACCTCGGCCCGCCGACCGCAAAACCCCCCCGCATCGGGGTTTGCGCCCTGGGGGAACCCCACGCAGAAATCCCCCGTTTTGCGGCGGGCTCGGGTAAAAAAAGGGGCCCTATTAGGATTCCCCGCTCCTTGGAGCAGTTGTTCCCAAACGTTGCTTGGCCCAGTGGTTTTCCACTCCCTAGTCGTTACCTTTTAAAGGGGAAAAAAGATGTTTTTATTGTCCATAAAAAAACCAATAAAGGTTGCTTTATTTTTCAAATTTAAATTTTTTTTTATTAAAAAACCAAGCCTTCTTAGCTTTGGGACATTTTTTTATAAATAAGGGCCCAAAAACTTTATTAGGGGAGTAAGATTTGGCAAAAAAAATAATTGTTTTTTAAATTTGGGTTTTTAATTTTTTGTATCACAAAAATATTTGGGATTGCTTGAGATTTTTTTTATTTATGTCTTTTCTTAAACCTTATTATTATTTTTCTTTTTTTTTGTCCTGCTAGGGGACAAACATTTGAAAAAATTTTTTGATCATCATTTTTAATACTTTGCTTTTATTGCTTTATTTTCATACATATCGTAAAAAAACTGCCAGGTATCCTATTAGACTCTATCTCTAGCATACACAGAAGGAAGACCCTGGAGCATTAGGTCCCCTGTCCCCTTTTTAAAACCCATTAGTGCCCTTTAAATGAAAAGGGTGGAATGGGGTGAAAAAAGGAAAAAAACACCCTCCCACCATCTAAAATATCGGCAATGCAATGGTTAAAATTCATTGCAGTATCTCAGGGGTTAGGAATGTCCACTCAGTGCCATTAGAGCAAGGTCCTGGCTGTCATCAGACTCCTCCTTGCTTCATCCAGCTCAGGGCACTGATGCCAGCTTACATTTGTACCACAGGCAAAAGACATATTGTTGCCCTTAAGGGGTTAAATGAGTGTTCCCACCTTGCAATTTCATGGCATACTCAAGTGCCTTCTTAATGTTTGAGGCATTTACACGAGTAAAATTCCACCAATGCTGTCTGTGCTCTGAGGCTGCCCATACTCTGATACTGACCATCCTCTGATGCTGCCCTGCTCTAATATTGACCTGCTCTGATGCTCCCTGTGCTCCAATGCTCCCTGTGCTCCGATGCTGCCCCTGCTTTGATGCTGTCCTGCTCCGATGCTCCCTGTGCTCTGATGCTGTCCTGATCCACTGCTGCCCTGTGCTGTGATGCTGCACATACTCTAATGCTGTCCATGCTACGATGCTGCCAATGCTCCAATGTTGCCTGCGATGTGATGATGACCTGCTCAGATGTTTCCTGTGCTCCGATGCTATCTGTGCTCTGATGCTGCCCATCCTCCCATGCTGCCCTGCTCCAATGCTGCCCTGCTCTGATGCTCCATGTGCTCCAATTCTGACCTGCTCCGATGCTCCCTGTGCTCCGATGCTGCTGTGCTCCGATTCTGCCCATGCATGTCCTGCTCCGCTACTCCACGTGAATGAATGTTAGGGGTGGGGTAGGGTTAGGGCAGGATTGGGGTAGGGTAAGGACAGGGTTAGGGTAGGGCGAGGGTACGAAAAAAAAAAGTTAATGTAATACTAGATATTTTATTGTTTATGGCACGTCATCTAGAGAAAAGGAAATGTGTTGCTCTACCTACTGTAATATCATCCTTGATGCAGTCGGTATTCAGTTATCTTTAGTAATTTAAATTGGTTCACTAGAAGCACCGCTGGTCAGAATTATACTGGGAGAATATAGTAATTACATCTGTATGCCATTATAGGTGCTACAGGAAAGTCCTAGTGGAAATGGTAAGGCTAAGTCTTCATGGCAAGTGTCAAAATGTTTTTGCCGCAGGTTTGCTCAAAAGCCATGCTTGGTTTTCAGATTTACAATCGACAATGTTCTTTTAAATCCGACGGTAAAAAATCCATGCTGTATACAGCACGGATTTTTCATTGCTGTCTATACAGCACAATGTACTATCAGATTTTCGTTGGATTCAGTATTTTGAATTAAATCCGACAGTAAAGCTATGCCACATAGACATAGCCTAAAAGGGTATGTGAATAGTGAATTGCTAGTTATATCCTTGAAATAATCAATACAACCAGTAACACATCACACGAGTGGCCATAATAAATGAATTTGCTGATTAACAAATAAATATTGTTTAAAGCAATTAGAGCATGATTATTGGTTCCTTGAAATCTACTGAATAGGTTTTTTAAGACAGTGTCTCATTTGCAAGAGGTAAGATAAGGGAAGGCATGACTTCACCCTAAGAATGCAGTCAGTAAATGAAGTCTTGTGGAAATGACAGAGGTGAAATCATGGCTTTTATATTCTCCGGATGAAAAGCAGGTTGGAGGAAATATGCTGAACTCCTCAGCTGATTGCTAAAATACACTTTGACATATGGATTTGCAGAAAAAAATGCTGTTGATGAGAAAATAAAAATGTGTGAAATTGAATCTTGCCTTCCCGGTTTATCTGCTTCTTTCATGATGGGTTATTTTAGAGTATAATTACTTTTCTTCACTGCAGGTATTGTTTTCCTTATTCTGCGCGCGCTCGCTCGCGCGAGCAAGGAGACTTGTACTGTAAATCCACCTCCAACGTTATTTACTGACAATGTGCCATGTTGTAAGCCTTCGTTTTACAAATGGCTGCACTGCAGAGAATAATCAACTGTACTGTAGTGATAGGTGGTGTGTACGCAGATTTTGCAGCATCATATAGTGGCAGCCATGGTGCAATATAACTGCATTTCACTGTACTTAGACCAACCATGGGCAAATAGATTGGTGCTTTCATTCTGTTGGTGGTCTTGTATGTATATATCATTGTAAATGTGCTTTTTGTTTTGCACTACAAAGATTTAATGTACAGTAAGTATTTTGTTTGCACTTTTAGGATACTGGTGTGAGGGTAATATTTGTATTTTTATACGTTTATACGATTTTATATATATATGCTCAAATTTGTTGTAATCAGCCATTTCATCAGGATGTATAGATCCTGTTGAAGCACAAAGGAATGTTAATTAGGAGAGACACTGCTTAGTTCAGACATCCTGGCTCCAAGATAAGGTTACAAACTACATGTTCGATGACCAAAGAGGTATTGATTAGGGACATCCTGAAGGAGCTCTTTGTTTGAGTAAGAAGACGAAATCCCCATAGCTTTATTTAAATTCAACGTATTGAATTTTGTAAGGACGAGGGGTAGGAATTCGTCTAATATAAGGTTAGGAACTTCCGCCTTTCGTCTGGGATGGAGAAGGCCCACATGGCCATCAGACAGTTACTGATTGTGACGTTCCATGCTCGGCATTTGAATACAATTTCTTTAAACTTTTTCCTGCATAATTTTTTAATCTTGAAAACACGTATCCAACATCATCACGCGTTTTGGCAGCTATCAACAAGGGCACCCAACGTGGGTTCAGAAAATCACGGTTGGGCATCCGGAATATATGAGATGAACAATAATTGAAAGCAGAATAAAAAGAATCGGCGCACTAGCTAATCAAAAAAGGTAAGCAAATATAATTTTATATTTGCTTACTATTTTTATTCTGTATCTTCAAGTATTGGCTTCTCTGTCGGCTGTGTTTTTACACAGTCAAATTTAGATCATCTGACCTATGAACTTGATAAAATATCAAATGGAAATGAATGTGATCGTGGTTCAATAATATTATTATACTATATATATAATACTATATTTATATTATATATATATATATATAATACACACAATATATATTATATATACTATATATATATATATATATATATTGTATATTTATAACAATTTATATATATATTATTCTATATATATATATATTACTTATATATAATAAAAATGTGTGCGTTTAGTGTGTGTTTGGAAAGTGAACAGTGATTGAATGTGATTGGATGTGGAACAAATTGAATATAACATATAAAAAATAGTGAGACGGGAGTCTGAAAGGGAGTGTATGCATTGATTTGATGACAATTATGAGGCTCTTGCTTGATGAGGCACGCCCAAGTGAAAGAAATAATAACCAAAAATCCTCATAGGTAGGATAATATTGTTGTTGGTGAGCACAATTCTGAACTGTGGATTTATGATAAAAGAGACTCCCTTGAAGGGGATGAATCCAAAGATTTTACTCTGGAAATTCGCTACAGTCTTTTGTTGTCGGCGATTGAGTTTGATTGTGTTTACACGTGAAAGTGTATGATATAGAACTTTGTGCTTTGTGTTTGTTTTGTTTGATATGCAGAGGTGAACAATTGATTGGTAACTGAGAGATCTGCACGTGAGCTGATTCAGGAGGAACAAAGAAATTCCTGAGGCGAGGGGAGGGAGTGACTCCATCATGAATGAATGAATAGTGCTTAATAGGTTGTTGGGTGTTGACAGCCAATGATTTAATATTTTCAATGAGTGTGACCTGCTTTTTAAGATAGTGGTTATTGCAGCTAAAATAGCGATTGATTAGAGAAATTTATTTCAGTCCGATTGGTTAAGCAGTCAGACGAGAATTATTTGAATTTTGTTTTTAGGCAGGGAGGACATCCATAATATTTAGAGACATGAAAGAATCGGTTAGCTTTTTACAATCTAAACCATCAGAGGTACGATACTAAATTAGTTTGGTTTTTTTTATAGTTAGAGACCGTGAAGTTTAGCGCTGGATTAGAACTTTTGTATCTAGTATCTCAAGACGGTTCGATGAATAACTAATTTGTTTGCTACTTATTTTTAGAACTTGAATTGTATTGGTTGATAGAATTTTGAATCTAAACACACATCAGAGGTATTAAGCTATAAAAAACTAATTTGGTTGTGATGACACGATAGAATTTGGAACGAGTGAACGGGGTAACTGGTCGGGTACTGAAAAATTATCTTTTAAAGGATAAAGACTGCTATAGAAATTGTGCGTGGAAAGTATAGAGGGGAAAAAACAAGCAGTGCAAGAATAGCCGGATATTATTGAAGAAGCAGGACTAAATTAATGAAGGATGTTTGGACATGTTGATTTATGGAGAATTTCCGTAAGAACTCATAGAGGATGGTTGGCTGATAATGATGTGTTGAAGAAGCAGAGAAATGGGGAGAATTGTGGGGAGATTGTGTCTAAGGAATTATGGCAAGGAGGATTGTAGAGAGGACCATCTATAGGAAAGATTATACGGTATGTATTTATTACAATGATAATGATTATGAAGAATAAAGAGGTTGAATTAAAGATTTATAAAACTCCCATTAAAATGCCACACACCTTTTATAATATACCCGGTGGCATGGACTGGTCTAGTCATGCCACACTCTGAATCCCGGAATGGGAGGGAGGACTTGTGTAAGTTGTGGGGCACCCAGACCAAATCCAAAATTGGCACCTATTTACCTATAGTGGACGCGACCCAAG
The DNA here is from genome assembly GCA_025379985.1 of Phyllomedusa bahiana. Lineage (NCBI taxonomy): Eukaryota > Metazoa > Chordata > Amphibia > Anura > Hylidae > Phyllomedusa > Phyllomedusa bahiana. Next base: position 81,433 of record JAODAL010012868.1, on the reverse strand, counting down.
TAAATGGGTTCAGGTGGGACCTAATGCTACTGTTAAATTTCTGGGCTATAATACTCCCCTTGTGACCCACTGCACAAAGAAAATTATTTGGAGGGGTATCCACACCATTACAATCCTAGATATATGCTGGCAGGGAGGTCAATCGTACACGTCTTGTACCAATAAGGGTTCCTCAACACTATGGATTGCTATGCCTCCTGATGTGGGAGATGGGGGTAGGTACAGATATTGACCACCCTACAGGTCAGGCCCTTAACACAGTGCCACAGAACATGTTCAGGTGACTCTGAGTATAAACCACTGGAGTCCGGAGACCATTAGCTATGATTAAATCAGCTCCATGACCAGAGACATCTTTACCAATCAATATGCTAAGGCATTAGCTCTCAGATCAGGCCACCTATGATGATGTACATGGATGGATCTTGTGGCCTGACCGAGAGCTCCAAAACAGCTGCTTTCTACTAGTCAAATTCTTGAACAAGTATTTGATCTCCCATAAATAAACTATCAAGAATGTCAAGTTGGGGGTGGTTGCTATACAGAGGGTCAATCAGGAGAGGAAATTGTCTGCTAATTAGAAATGGGCACAGGAAAGCAGACAGAGAGCAGTCAGTAAATTTATCAGATGTACCTAAGAGAAGGGGAGCAAAGCAGTTGATAAGTGTTTTTGCTAGGCTACAGTGGGAGATGGAAGACACGGGTATTTCCCAAGGAGATGAGTAGGACGTTAGGATACTGGGTTACAGCTTTCATAGATGGACTACTAAGATCTATACAGGCGTATGGGGGTTTAGGTAACAGAGCTTAGACCAGAATGGCGTGGTATGGACCCAAAGATTTATTACATAAGTAGCAAAAGAGATTAGAACAGGATCTGGCAAGAAGGCCCTAAGGAAACATTTGTTTTTCAAAATCAAGGCAGTTGGGAGGGGGCGGAAGGACAGGGAGGAGTAAAGATAATTTGTTTCAGATGTGGGAGGCCAGGGCATGTATGGAGCAATTGTTGTAACACCTGGTGCCTCCACCTCCAGAAGAGGAGGGAAAGGACTATGAACAATGGAAGTTAGCTCAAGCCAGGGTTACATGTGCATGTAGTAAAAGTCTCTTCTGCTGGTTGGACATGCGCTATGGTACAGGGGGGGCGGTACAGGTAACTTCTGGGTGGAATCGTGATGGTATATAGAAACATTAAGACTTTCTCTTGATTTCTTGGTGCTGCAGCCTAAATTCTATCATGCACATAAATGATATTTTTCCCTATGAGATAAATGAGGAATCTTATAACTTGCAATGGGGGGTGGTTAGATGGTAAAGACATAAGACACTCCCCGGCTTATACTCCAATACAGATGTGATACACACAGGAGATGTGAGGGTTTCATCCTCTCTTTAGTACTCACACAGGTTATTAGTCAGTGACACAGCCCCTGTAAACCTTTAGGGAGTCAGAAGTTCTTCAGGCTTCTACAAGCCTCATATGCATTTCAAGTCTGATGGGAACACGTAACAACTTCAAACCCTGGGTGGACAGGAGGACCAGATGTGAAGCTAAATGCCTGAGTTTATTTAGATTCTGTGCACAAAGGTCATGCCACTGACCAAATATTCTGCATTTACTTCACTTGCAGCAGTACCTGACAAATTCTGGGCTAACAGTGAAAGACAGACCATAGGCAGATTAAAGGTGACCCCTCGTAAACGTACAAACGTTAAACCAGGCGTCATTTTACCACGCATAGCACTGTACCACCCTTAGACCACACAAGATGCAGCCATTGGTCAGATAGATGAAATGGGCTAGTAAGCAGGACTCTGAAGACAGAGTGACAGAAGAGACATTGAAGGAAATTTCCAAACCTTTGAAGTTGTTAATCTTACTCTTGCAACGTGCACTGGGCACAACCTGATTAGATGAACAAAGCCATTTTCACTGTACTGCACGAGAGGCTGTGTAATGGCACGGCAGTCTCTTAACCAGTCATCATGGGCACCAAAGCAGGAGACCAGTAGCGTATTATTCAGCTAGATTCAGGATCCAGTTGGAGAGAGGAGCCCCCTCTTGTATACGGGTATGTCAAATGCAGATACAAGGACTTTTCACAAAGCTTCAGTGATTGTGGTTGGTTTACTCCTGTTACAACGATACACTTCCACATGATGTACATGTATTCTCTCTCGGTACAACCCACGACAGTTTCTATGGAGGTTCAGCTACGCTGCAATGTGCATTATTCGAGGCCACATAATGTCACACTTACTCACTGATGTTAAAACCTTTTGAACCCTGCTACTCTATTGCCCTTAAAACCTAGACCCTCAAGGGGGAGGAAGTGGATGGTATAGAGTGAGGAAGAACATGATTGTGTGGCCTAATGGCACAAGAAACCATAGTATTTTGCTCATGTGAAAGATTTCTCAATCACTAATCCAGATAGATTTTGAGTTTTTGTTGATGGATCCAGGTACGGAAGACGGCAGGGTATCCATAAGGAATATGGCTAGTGGTCACGCAACACGATTATGGTTATAAAAGGCTGAACCACTTCCGCCGCATTTGTATGGGCAAGAAGCAGAGTGCAAGCTCACTCACAGAGGCATGTTAAAGCGGCCGAGGAGTGTAAGACTGCAAACATACTATACAGACCTCACGCTAGGCATTGGAATTTGACCATGATCTATGGTCCCATATGTGAAGGAACCCGGGCATTCACTAACATCAATGGTTAAAACCATTCAAGAATTGGCAGAAGTAGTCAGAGCTAATGGAAAGCCCTGTTATTGCCTACAGAAGCTTGGATAACTTTAAGGTCATGGCACATACAAATAAGTCTGACAGCCCCGAAGCAACGGGATAATGCTAGCCTTAGCAGCGTGAATGCGGCGCAAAACTTGGCTGCGAGAAATAGCCTAGGGTTAAGGATCTTGTGAAATGTACAGGTGTGTCACCATTAGGCATCCCTGTACCCCTGTTGTCCTTAAGACCTTCAATCTCAAGCTCAGAAGGTGAAAAGGGGGAGTGGGGAGAGAATCAGAGGATCCAACCCTGAATGAGGGTGGCCTTGTGGAGTTGGGCTAATAAGCTCTGCATCCCATCGGTCCTTTTCACCCAACGATGGCTCACAGCAGCCCATGGGAGGACCCACCCACGTCCGTAGACGCTATGGGTTGTTCGCCAGTAGGACAAACATTGGTGTATGCTTCCTGGCTTTAGTACAGCCGCAGCAATATATTTACTCAACGCCTGAGATATGTGCAAAGCCACAATACATGGTAATAAGTAGTAAAAGTCCACAAAAACTCACTCCTCGACGCATATACATTCTCCTGAGAGTGCAAATACGCCCTACCATACAACCTTCCGCTCAAAGTTGGGTTATGAATGATTATGTACTTGTGTGGTAGCCTCTTTTCCGGTTGGCCAGCTAAGCCTATCCAGTATCCGAAGGCAACAGCTCAAAAGAACAGCAAAAAGTTATTAAGGAACTTATTTGTACGATTTATGGGGCTACAGGAACAATAGATGAGTGATAGAGGAACCATACTTCACAGCGCGAAATCATGAAGGAAAGTGACAGGTGCTTAGGTATTGACAGGCCTTCATGTTCCAACTACATCGCAGAAGCATCGGAAAGTAGAATGTTGAATGGAATCTTAAGAAGCTTAAAATTCAAAAACTAATAGAGGAAACAGGGAGGAAAACTCCATGGCCAGTTGTCGTCTAGCCAATAGCTTTGTTTCAGTTCGTTGTACACCCACAAAAAAACAAAGCTATCTCCCTATGAGATCTTGTTTGGTAAGTCCCCTTAGCCAGGACTCTTATTTTTCCACATCTTTCAGTGCAAACATAGCAGTATGACTAGGATATGGTACAGACCTGCACAAAACCATTCAAAGCAGTAAAATAAACAAGTTTTGATTCCATTCAGTATCCAAGCAGTGAGTTTAAGCAGACACAACCTTGAGCCAGTGTGACTGGAGTGTCCTTAATGAACTACGTGAGAAGGAGCTTGAACCTCGTTTTGATGGCCCCTTCCATGTTTCTGCTGACCAATGAAAAAGCCTAGTGACTGTAAAAACTAGAGGAAAAGAACAAACAATGGGTCCAGCCAGCACTGCAAAAGGATTTCTCCTCCCGTGATTAAAAAAAAGATGGAAAACGCTGTTTATTTTTTACTGTTGTCTCACATGTGGGTGTAATTGAACACACTACATGATATGCCGAACAATCCTTTTGGATAATAAAGTTCCTCAACATTCACTGTTAGAAAAGACTGACACCAAAGTCAGTGACTGATTGGATATGTACGCACACCCAGAGTTGCATGAACTATGCCTTATCTAGCAATCACCATTAAACCTTGGGTTCGGGAAACTGTCCTATATGTCCTTGTTATATCCGTAGATGGAATCTGCTTCCAATTCCGAATATGGATATCAACGATGAATAACCACTGGAGTACCACATTAACTTAGCGAATGATGGCACATTTTCACCCTTTTTTCCAAAATTAAACTCACAACGCAATACAAAAGGGAGGGTCTAGGGTGTGAGTGTGTTACGTACATAGAGGGTTGGAATTTAAGAGAGTACCAGTCCCAATAGTGATAGAGTTTAGGAAAATTTGGGCTACCTGAACTATAAGTGTCAATAGGTAAGTCTTCCATTTGTCTTTTTGTAAATGTACGAACCATGTAAGAGTCAGGGGTACTTGTTTAGTGTAGATAACTAATGATCGAAATTGGGAGGGAAGATAATATAATTCCCTTTTGGAGATGGATGATGATGTGATGCTGCGCATTTGGGAATGGAACCTTATGCAATCAAGCACCTCAAGATATGGTATTGCATTTTGATGTGGTTATTGTGGAATTACGGTTTGGAGGTTTTGGGGATCGTAAAAAGGAAAAGGAATGAGATAGTGTGTTATAATAAAATCTGCTCGTATTACATGATAGCTAATTAATCTGTTACATGGGTTCATCACATCTGAATTGACTTACAGAAGACATGTCTTATGTCAGTGGAATGCTGCATATAAAATGGATTCCTTTTGTGAGTGGAATGGGAAATGCACTTTAGCCACGGCTGACAGCTTCCTACATTCGTAGTCCCCCATAAAGATGGTAGACATAAACAAGATCCAGACATACATTAAATAAAAGGGGCAGCAGATAACAAAACAAGGAGAAATGGGGAAACCTCATTTAGTTTACATGGGTATAGGTAATAAAATTGGAAGTACTTTATTTTATGATATCCTATGGTAATTCAAACTTGGGATAAGATCAGTAGATCGGCCACAGATTACTTTACATGACTATTGATCTGGGACATTATGGGCCTACAGATCGTACAGGTTTTGGTGGCCCTCATGCTAGATCAGGATCATCTTTTAGTAAACTAATTCATCATCGTTAGTGTCTAGTACTGTTTAATGCAGGAGGTGGGATGTGCCAAATTATAGCTGCCTGTTGTCTTACAATTGACCCAGCAGAAATTTGCAGATAAGAGCAGGACTTGATAAATATTGCAAGAAATGAGGGATGATTGGTTGAAGAAACAACTAGGAAGGAGGGACTCATGGTGGGAGAGGATAACTTTTCATTACTTAAAACAGCAAATTGGTTCATGAGGCCTAGGTGGATGGCTGACTGTGTTATTACAGATGATTATGCAAGGTGTATTGTAATTTGTGATAATAGTATGTATGTATCAATGTTTAATGGTTGTCATAGGTAGTGTTGACATGAAAACAAAGAAAGAAGCAAATAGTTGTATCTCGTCGTGAATTAGAGTGAAATATAATATCTTCTCTTCCTGGGTTTAGACAACCTCATATGTTTGATTGGCTTAATAATGTGTAGATGTCCTCTTTACTGAAAAAACAATAAAACCCAAAAAAGGCATTGGATCTGATACCATCCAAATATCGGACTCAAAGGGGAAAATTGTGAGGTAATATTTGTTATTTTTATACGTTTATACGATTTAATAATCTATATATATGCTCAAAAAATTTGTTGTAATCAGCATTTCAACAGGATGTATAGATCCTGTTGAAGCAGTAAGGAATGTTTATTTAGGGACACTTCCTCGCAGGTTTCAAGAATCCTGGCTACCAAGATAAGTTACATAAAACAATGTGGCTGACCAAAGAAGGTTATTTGATCAGGGACTCATGAATGGGAGCTCTTTTGTTTGAGTAAGAAGACGAAACCAAGCTTTAAATCAACGTATAGACATTCTTGTAGGAGGGAGGGTTGCAATTAGTCTTATATAAGTTAGGAACTTCTTTGTATGGAAAGGCTAAAGGGATATATCAGACAATCTTGTCGTTACTGTGTGTGAATTCCAATGACTGGCATTGATAAATATAAATACTTTATTCCTGCACTTATTTTTTAATTTTAAACAAACACCGATCAAACAAATCTATACGCCGTTTTGTCGGCTACAACACTGGCAGTAAGTACAAGTATCAGATTTCACTGCAGCCAGTCAGAAGGAATCAGGGGACCCTCAGTAGAGGGAAAAGTTGCAGGCTGATCAGCCAGCTCAGAGATAAATTTTGAAGTTGCCAACTGTAGGTACAGCATAAAAAGGTTGTTCTTCTAGCACTGGATGCACTTCACCTCTCACTCTCACACCACTGATATAAGCCCCGACATTATCAGCCACGCATCTGCACAACAGCCAGGTTTCAGGTAAGATCAGCCATCTGCATCTTACACATACACTAAACCAGATGACAAGGCCTACTATAACCAAATATTGTAGTGTTTCCTCAATGTCTTTTTAATGCGTGATTTGGATCTGTGTTTCGGAACCAAAATTGAAAAACAGATTGAAAAACGCTGTGTGAACATACCCTAAAACTTAAAAATATGTTTACCATAAATACGTTCTGTTTTATAAATAAATCTCTTGAAGCAAGTGTACTTTTGCAATCATTTCTTTTGCTATAATATATTTTAAGTAAAAATTAAAGCAGCTTTATAAATAGCCTTAATTAAAAATGTCCTACAATTTCAAGTCTACAGTCATACTGTAGACATATGTATAATGACCCAGAGATGGCAGAGGAGATGATGACAATAATAGGGGATATTAGGTCACGGTGGCTATTTCTTTCACCCAATCCTCCTCCCTGGTTTACTACAGTGAAGAGGGAGTCTGCTTGTAGGGAGTAGATGTTATTTCTCCAATTCCCTGGGACACACTCTTGATTAAGTCTTCCTGCCCTGATGGTGATGGAGGTGACCTTGATGTTGTAGCAGAATAGGAGACAGGAAGCAGTCATGCAGTAACCAACAGTTCCTTTCCTCTACGCTAGATGTTGCACCCAAAAACATTTATGCAGAAAATCATATTACAGTCCATACGAGAAGCTCATAGCAGGAATGGCATTAAACTAGACCAAACTTTTAACTTCTATATACAACACACAGTGTTTTCCAATAACTAAAAATAGTAATACACTATACCTATACAAATAGAAATAACACCTTGTGTTTTTACACAATATGGCTATAATAAAAATTATGTTTTATTAATCTAGTTAGTAGTGTGGAAATAGGAATTTAGTTGCCTTTTAGACAATAAGCGCCACATGTAAGAAAACTGTCTAAAACTCAGATCGCCATTTTCATTCTTTCAGAGCACTATATGAAATGAGATTGCAACAAAAAAAGTTTTAGACCTAGACAGATTTCATACATATGGCCCTAAGTGGGTATATAGTTATATTATCCCAACTACCAACTGGACCAATATTCCTGTTATTGTTGTCAATACAAAGCAATAACACAATGCTTAGGATTGTATAAAATCACATAGTCTACACAAGCTTAAATAGACATTACGATAAGTGGCACAATACTTTAGCAGTTTACACTCCTGTACACTACATATATGTCCCCATGATTAAAGTCATCAAACACCTTGTCTGTGGTATAATCCTGCAATCCAGTTACACCACACTTATTTTTATGTTTCTCTAATGACTAAACTAGGTCTCACATGTAAACATTACATTATTTCACTGCTCTTGTGCCTCTAGTGTTGGCGGAGCAAGCATCTTTCCAGGCCAGCAGACAGTGCTGGATTCCCAAATTTCAGCACAACTCTGGTGGAAGTATAGGGAAAGCATATTTGCAGGGAGCCACCAGGTTCCGAGCCACTGTGCCAGCCTGGAATGGCATACTGGGGGGGCTGGTGGATCTTTCAGTGGGCTTTGAGCTCCATTCCATGTTTTTAACTATTTAACTGCACATCCTCGGAAAGCACATAAAGTTGAAAACTACAACGGAGCAGAAAGCCATCGACTCCCTATCTTTCTGATTATCCCTGTGGATGCAATTTAGTATTGCTATCACGCCACCTGCACCACTGGCTCCTAGGTTGCAAACCTAAGGCACTCTGCCTTAGGCTTCCAGAACCATGTCCTGGTACAGATAGCCTGATGATGTTGCGCCCCTGCTTCGGGACTCACCAGCAATAAGGAGCCTTGACAGGGCTTGCGAGCTTGCTTATCAACTAATACCTCATATTTCATAGTTTTCCAGTATATCATTTTTTTGCCCAAAAGTATAGAGGAGCAGATGGGGTATGTATCTTGTGTTGGACACCCTAAGCATGCTGGGCAGCCCACCCAATCGAATAGTAGTGGTGTAATAGGCTGTAAGCCAGGCTGGTGCACCACACGTATCTGCATTAATGGCACCCTTTTGTATTGCCTTATCTATATGCAATTATAATACCAGCAACCACCCCCCTCATGCCTAGAAGGTGTTTGAGTGGTTGTCTTATCGGTATTTTTGCATTTGTGCAATCGCCCCATGTTTTATACTGTGGCTTTTCTGCATACTGGTATGAACAGGTATTAATTTAATGTGCAGTTTTTTGTTTTCATTGTCCCCCTAGTGGAGCTATGTCTGAGCTACTGCTCAGCAATTACCTGCACCCATTTGTCTTTCCCAAGTAGCACAGGGGCCTGTGTTGCCTTCTACTGGGTTCATTCTCTAGTCCAGCTATTGAGCTGGAAGTGCGGTATGTAATTTTTTTGCCCAAAAGTACTGGGGAGCAGAGGGTGTCTGTATTTTGTGTTGGACACCTAAAAAGTGCTGGGCAACACGCCCAATCGAATAGTAGTGGCATAATAGGCTATAAGCCAGCATGGTGCAGGACACGTATTAATGGTCTGACAAGTTTTGTCTCTTTCTGTATATTTACATGCCCATGTCCAATGTTCTGAGCATCAGGCTACACATCCTCTTTTGTGGACAGTAGTCAATTAGATACACGATGAAGGGTCTCAGTATACAGTACCTTTAGTCCTGACCACCTGTCATGCTATCTTCTGTAGTTTATTTTCCCTATTTTTTTTTAGAAAGAAAAACCTGTCCATAGGCCCTATTTGTGTATAAAGACAACATAGAAGGTGCTCCCCAATCAGAAACTACTTCTATGAGCCAGAATTGGGAGCATCTCTAGTGGACTGCCATGGAAATATATAGCCAGACATGGCTGAAAAGAAAATGTTGTTGCTGGGGAGTTGGTTAGGTTGTTCTTTCAAAAAAGTTGTCTCTCTAAAACATCCCCTTGAATTTTGAGCCCCAGTCTAGGTGCGTGATCAAATTATATAAGATATTAAGCCTTATTTGAGACTTCGAGTATATATAAATGCTCTGCATCACCTCGGAATATGTCAATTCTTTATAAATACTAAAGCTGCAAAAAAGGTATGTTTTAATATTGAACTATCTTGCTAAAAAAATAAACAAATCTATTAACTTTCTCCTTTGTAAACCTACACAAATCAAATTTTCAATCCCAAAGAGGTCAGTGCAGCAGAAAGCTTAAAGCTTTTAAATTGATTTAGGCAGCTTGCCAAGAACGGAAAACAAAAAAATTAAAACAATTTTTGTTGACATAGTGTCTCCAGTGAGAGTTTTTCTGCTTACAGTTCTATGTGCTTTCATCCTGTGTTTGAGAGTACTGAAATACCCCCGCAGCAGTGTCAGAGTCCACTGTCCCCCTTAACTTCATCCCAGGCAAAAACAGTCTCAGTGGTTAAAGCCTGCAGCTTCTGATGTTCATTAAAGATACTGACATTATCACAAAGCTAGCAGTCATGCAACAGTTATACGCCGGGGGAGACACAACACTTTGTTTGATACTACCTTGGAACTTTGTTTGAAGTCAGCTAATTTGCAGCAGTATAATGAATTTGGCCTTCTGGAAAAAAATGTTCAAGAAAATTTAAAGGAAACATCAGTTTCTTCTTATACTACTGTACGAGATCAAGATGAGATATTGATGTAATTTTGGGTCATTCCTGTAAACGTTGTTCTTTCCCTGTGGATCAATTTATAGTTTGGGTTGGTCAAACTTTACTGTAGGCAAAAGCAGTTGTTATCCCAATTTTGGTTAGTTTCTTTACAGTGCATTGCTCATGTTGCTGTATATCTATATACAACAATGTGTTTTGTGATATATTCTAAACAGAGTGAAGTTTAGCAATAGGGGGCACTGATTTTGTAATGTGTAAAACACTGAAGATACACAGTCTACCCTGCAAGGATGTATATCGGGTTTTAACACTGTTTTGGATTTTGCAACCGACTGTAAATCATTCCCATAGACCTCAATAGTAGTGTTGAGCGATTACGTTGGCTATCGACATCGGGCGATAGTCGATAGTCGGCCACCATCGATAAGGTTTTTCGATAGCGATAGTCGATCACTCCGATGCCCAAAAAAGTCTAGGGAGAGCAAAAACACCCTCTTCAACCCAAACAGGCGGGAGAAGCGGAATAAAAACCCACAACAGTCAAAGGGATACCTGCTACATCTTAGGCACAACACTTAGGCTTAAAAGCCACAGAAAAAAAGTCAACCCATCACAAAACCCTTCTTGCCCACAGCAGACCCTTAAACCTGCACACCCCAAATTAAAAAGTGCCAAAGGCATATAATTTGAACCATCATTTTACTTGAAGGGGACATTGAATAGCTGTCCGGGAACGCAGCATACCCAAAAACCTGCATGACCCCAGATTAAAAATGCCAAAAAAGGGGAGTCTTTAAAAACACCATTTTAGTTGAACTGGACTTGACAAACCTGCCCTGGACCGCAGCAGACCCTTAAACCTGTCGACCCACAATTAAAAAAGTGCCGGAAAAAGGAGTCTTTCAACCCCCTTTTTTTTCCGGACTTTGGGACTAAACTGTCCCTGACCGCAGTATGACCTTTAAAACCCTCTGACCCCCGGATTAAAAATGCCGGAAAAAGGAGTTTTTCAACCACCTTTTTTGTTGAACGACTTTGACAAACCCTGTCCGGGACCCAGCATGACCCTTAACCTGCCTGACCCACAATAAAAATCCCAAAAAAAGGAATCTTAAACCACCATTTAGTTAACGGGACTTGACTATACCTTTTCCTGGCCGCAGTAGACCATTAAACCCTGACCCCCAATTAAAAAGTGCCGAAAAAGGGAGGTTTTTTCAGCCACCATTTTATTTAAAACGGGACATTGACTATACCGTCCTGGCCACACAGCCCCAGGGCCGGATTTTACAGGGGTTGGGGTGAAGCCCACGGGCGCCCCCGTCACTTTAAACCACCAGGTTAAAAGCCCTGATGACCAGCAACAAAAACGCCCGTCTGAACCGATTTGCGGAAGGGGAAGTGGAGAACCCGGGGCTTCCTCAGTACACATCAAGACCGGGGTACGCTTCCCCCCCGTATGAGTGGGGACCAATTGAGTTTCACTTGAAAACGGGTGGTTAACGCTCCTGTTACACCCGGTGCCCTTTTTCTTGGGCATTTTTTTTTCTCATATTACTAACGTGCTGGGGAAAAGGGTCCTGTACTTTTTTTCCTGTCCGTGCTCCAACTCCATTCCCTGAATAACCTACACGGTCAAGTTTTCCCCTGTACCTTTTGTACAATTTCAGAGGAATTTTTTTTAACACTATTTTTTACTCAAGTTTTTTTAGTATTTAAATTCTAAAAACACATTTTTAAAAATAGGAGGGAAATCCCCCCAGCTTTGTTTTCTTTTTTTTTTTAATTAAATTAAAGGGGTTGTCTCAATACGGGATTGATAGCTATGTTAAAGACTTGCAAAAAAAGTCATTTTGCAATTTGTCCATTAACAGTGTCCTACCTATTTTGTTTCACAGAAAACCATCACCCTTGACCCACCTTGAAATTGGAAAAAAAAAGTCTTTTAGAAACAACATTTTTTATAATAGGACCTGATAACCATGTCACAGCAAAATGCCCCAAAAATTTAAAAAACATGCCCCCTGGCCACTTTTGAAATTGTGAAGAAAAATGTCTATTAAAACAACTTTTTTTAGAAAGGACCTGTAGTATTGCGCTTTTCCCAAAAAAAAATTAAAAATGACTTTCTCACCACTTTTTTAAAAATTTTGAGGAAAAATGCCATTTAGAAGCCACATTACTTTTCCCAAAAGGGGACCAATTATAGTTTTATCTCACAGCAACTGACCCCAAAAAATTATAAATATGCTCTCACCCATTTAAAAATTGGAGGGGGAAATCCACTTAAAAGCCACTTTTCCCGTTCCAAAGGACCAAAAATTATTGTGGGGGGATTACGCAACATGACCCCAAAAAAAATTTTAAATATACTTCCAGCCACGTTTTAAAAATTGGAGGGAAAAAGCCCCTTAAAAGCCACATTTCTGTTCCAAAGGGCCAAATTTTTGCTGACCACAGCAAAATACCCCAAAAATTATAAATATGACTTTTCAGCCACTGTTAAAAATTTTGAGGGAACAGACCCCCAAAAAAATACAAAAGCGAAAAACAAAGATATGTGAATTTAAAATGGGTTTTGTCATGAAACCTTGTTTTTTACAGTCTCCCACACAAAACAGCAAAAGAAAATGTTGGGGAACTGAGAAAAAAAAATTGCATTAAGAAATATCTTTTTTTTTAAAAGGACCATTTCTGTTTTGGGGAATGTGAAGTAAACCCCAACTAATCGGGACCTGGGGAATTGGGGCCACAAAATCATCAAGATCCTCCTGATTCAAACACCCAAATTTTCTTTTTAAAGCCGGAGCGTTTTTTCCCGTAAAACTCCTCCAGCTGTGCTGAAGGTCCGCTCAGAATGAGCTGGTCGGGACAGGGCAACACCTCTAGGCGTGGGGACCACTCGGGCCATTCTCCATTTGGATACCAGAAGTCAGGGTCCGAACCAACAAAAACATCGGGGTTAGACGCAGAAGGGCGTGCACCAGACTTAAAACTGTCTCTGCGTGTTGTAGTGTGCCCTGCATTGCATGCTTGGGGGGTGGGAAATAAAGATTGCCAGGGTCACCCCTTAGGCTTCTGCCACCTTTCCCTGCTGCTGCCGTACGGGTACTTGGCGCTCTACTGCTACACGCGCGGCGTTTTTTTCCACCGTGACTTTGAAGAACGTGAACAAACGCAACGAGTCCTCCAGTTTGACAAACAGCATGGGCTCCATTTCCCGAATTTTTTCTCTCTATTTGGGGGGGGTGGAAGGAAAGTGCTGAGTTTTGTTTTGTAAAGGGATCCAAGGGTGGCCACCCATAACTGTTTTTTCATTTTGAGGCCTTTTGCGAATCATGGGAGGAAAAGGGGCATCCAACACTCATGTGAGAATGGAGCCCTTTATTTTCCCAAACCCCCCCTTGGGCGAGGGGAAGCAAACTGATCTTCCTCATCTTCCTCCTCCCCTCCGCCTCCGGCCAGGTTCAAGACAGCCCTGAAATTGCTGAGAGATCTTCCCGATCTTCCTCATCTTCCCCTCCCCCCCCGGCACAGCTTCAAAAGGGCCCCACTTCCTGGGGAAGATGCACCCTGAGACGATGCGCCACCCTTTCACTACTCTGAAACCCCCAACCACTGCCTAATGAAGACCGATGAAATTTTAAACTTCCCTTTATTTGAGACGGAGAGAAAGGCTCCTGTCCGCATCGTTCCGTCTCCCCCCTCCCCGCTGGGGGGACCTGTTGTTTCAGAGTGCCAACGATTTCCCAAAAACCAAATGCTCATGCTGACAAAGGGATTGTCCCACTGACCATTTTGGTGGGTTTTTCAAAACTGGGGAAGGATGGTGCAGACTCTTTCACCTGCCTCCACTCTCGGGGCCAACCCCGAGGGGCCGCACCGCTGCTTGTCAGGCCCCTGTGTCACTTCGACTGCGTAATGGGGATTGCGCCCCTGCCCCCAATCCTGGAGCTGTGGGGGGTGGAATTCCAGGTGTTGCCACGTCAACAATGAGACGGTTGACGGGGAGGCCGAGCTGATGCGCAACGCACCCGGCGGACGAAGCAGGGTCGAATGGCGGGAAATGCAAATCAGACCTCGAGCCTTCTTTAGCAGCATCCAGACCCGGGTACCTTTTAAAATTCTGGCCCCAGTTCAGACATGGCCCCGGCAAGGGATTGCCCAGCCCACCGTCTTTAAAGGGGAGCCACAATTTCCCCCCTTTTTCCATACCACCTTGCCTGGCACAAGGTTCTTTTCACCCAGCCAAACGCTCGGTCCCCGTTGCGGGACCATCCACAGCTCCTACCGTGTGGGGGCGGGCTCCAAAACAGATAATTTTAAAACGTTGGTTTTTTTGGGGACGTGTGCCACCAAAAACCTTGGGGGAAAAAGCCCTGCACCACCCCCGCGGTTTTGAAGAGTGTGCCCCGAGCCTGAGACCACCCTCACCACCAGAGACATCCCCCAGTTCACCCCTGACTGTCACAGAGAAACGGCCTTGGGCCGTGCTTACTGGTCCATGTGTCGTGGGGAATGGACTTTTTTTCCGCCACAATGCAGACAACGCCTAAAAATTTTTTGATGACACGTGGCTGGCCCGGGGAGGACGGTTTTTTTTTTGGGAAAAAATGCCTCTCGGCATCTGGTATTTGGGGGAGGCCCAAGGGGAATGAGTGGGGGAACCCATCTTGTCCACCAGACGGAAAGGCAACATTTCCAAAGGCCCAAAAGCCGGCAAAGGGCCCACATTCAGGGATTTGGCTTTGGGATGGTTTTTGGGGTTTTAAAATGTTTTCTTTTTTGCCCCAAACCTGGGAAAACAGAAGGCTTGGCCGGGGGCCCCGTACAGCTGCAGGCCAAACTGGCGGAAAGGGGAAGGGTTGATGGGTCCTGGTGGGGCGTGGGACTTTGGCGACGTGGAGGCTGAACGGAGGCTGATCCCTGATCTGACTCTAAGACATGGGATGAGGGAACGCTTGGTGGGGCGGGGGAGGAGGGGGAGACAAGGGTGACAGGGGTTGGGGCCTGCGTCGGCGGCCTTTTTTTGGGCCAAGTTGTTCCCTCCACAACTCACATTCCCTGCAGTGACTAGGCATTTTGGGGTGGTTAACCACTTAAGGGCTTGCCTTTTACTTAGCGTTACGGCAAAGGGGCATATGACATCGCTGGTGAATCAGAGTTGCCAAAAAAGGCCCACTTGAAGGGGCCTGGACCTTTTTGACGGCATAACGAGGAGCGGGGTTTGCCCCTGACCTGGCGGCGGAATCAATCACCCGGGCTTCTGCGACCGCCCTCTCCCTTCTTGTGGCGGGCCCCTTTAATTGACATTTCCCCCTTCTCTTCCCCTCGCCCACTAAAGGCGCTCGCAAGCAAATTCGGGGAAAAAGGGCCCACAAAAGGTCCCGCAATGGTCACATCATCCCATCATAAACCGGGTTGACTTTGGGTCGTCCTAAACTTTCCCTCATCCGGGAACTCGGGCTACAAGCAAGGGGGGCCTGAAAGGGCCTTTTCCCAAACCCCCCCCCGGGGGATTTTTCCCGGCCGGGTTTCCTTCCTTCTCCCCCTTTGAGGGAAAACAGTAACTGGGCGTCGGGAAAAAAACAAATCACCCGGGGGGATTTTAAAAAACATCCCTTTCCCTGAACCCCAAACCGATTTTGTAAATAAAAGAGGTTTTTCAGACAATGGATTATCCACAGTTTTTGGGGTAAACGATTGGGAAATTTGGGCTGTTTTCATGTTGGACAGATCTGATATGCTGAAACGACATTTTTTGGGCCGTGACTGGTAGGACGAGGAGGTAAGACGGCGGGGGTTTGCATTTGCTTTAAACCCACTAAAGGGACAGATTGAAACGCTGTTTGTTGGGGGAATTTCACAGGGCCCTGCCCCCAGCGATGCCCGGGCCCTGACTCCTAAAACCACAACTCCCGGGCTTGGTTTGTCCCCACACGGGAAAGGGACACTTTCTTCCGTACCTCTACCCTCCATTGCCCTCCCCCCTCTTTGCTCGTTTCCCACCTGCTTTTTCGCCCCCATGTTAAAAATTTTAAAAAATTTGAAAAAGGGTAGGGAAAATAGTTTTGGAAATCTCTTTTTAAAAAAGGGCAAATCACAGCAATTCTCAAGTCCCTCTAATCAAAACAAAATTGCTGGATTCAAATTTAAACTGCAAGGGTCCAAATCAAAAAATCGGATTTGGGCAAAAGTGCAAAAAACACTACTTTTATTTTTTCGTAAATAAACAATTTTTTTTGGGCACCTTTCAATTCACCTGTGGTGACAAAAAGCTTTTTTTCAGATTTACATGCAAGCTCGTCAATGAACAAAGCTGTAGTGCGCCAAAGTAAAAAAACACGTATCTTTTTATGTTTTTTCGAATAATCAGGGAAAATTTTTTTGCACCTTTCAGTTCACCTGTGGTGACAAAAAAATTTTGCTGTTTTCAATTTATTGCAAGCGGGCCTAAATGAACAAAACCCAAACCCCAAAACCAAAAACACGTATCTGTTAGTTTTCGTAAAAACCACGTTTTTTTTGGGCCCTTTCAATTCCCCTGTGGCCAAAAAAGGGCTGTTTTTAAACGCAAGCGGCGCCCAATGAACAAAGCTGTAGTTGGGGCCCAAATCAAAAAACACGTATCTGAAATGTTTTTCAAAATTAAAAAAAATGTTTTTTTTTGCCCCTTTTTCAATTCCCCTTTTGGGGGTAAAATATAAAATGTGTTTTTTCAAAATTTACGCAAGCTGGGGTCAATAAAACAAAGCGTATGCGCCAAAGTCAAAAAAACACGTATCTGTTATTTTTTTCTAATTTAATTTACACTGAATTTTTTGAAACCTTTTCCCTTTCCACCTTTTGGTGACATAAAATTGCTTTTTTAAAGATTTACTGCAAGCTGCGTCAAAAAAAACAAAGCTGTAGGCGCCAAACCCAAAAAACACGTATCTGAAATGTATTCGGAAAAATTAAAATTGAAATTTTTTGCTTTTTTTCCCTTTTCACCTGGGGTGACTATAAAATTGCTTTTTTCCAGTTTACTCCCAAGCGGGCGTAAATTTGAACAAAGCTGTGGGGGGGCCCCAAAAGGGCAAAAAACACATTTATTTTTTTCGAAATAATCCCCGGGTTTTTTTGTTCCCACCTTTAAATTTCCCCCCTTGGTGACTATAAAATTGCGGGTTTTAAAATTTTTTACGTGCAAGCTCCCGCCCAATTGAACAAAGCTGTAGTGCGCCAAAGTCAAAAAACAGGGTATCTGAAATTTTTTCGATAAAAAAAAATTAAATTTTTGCAGCTTTAAATTTTCACCTGGGGTGACAATAAAATTGCTGTTTTCAGTTTTACTGCAAGCTGCGTAAATGAACAAAGCTGTAGTGCGCCAAATTTAAAAAAAAATCACATTGTTATGTTTTCGTATAATACACATTTTTTTTTGGAAACCTTTAAATTTCACCTGGGGTGACTAAAAAATTCCCTTTTTTCAGTTTTAAATTTGGCAAGGGGGATATATGAACAAAGGGGGAAATTGGAAAAAAAAATGAACACCTATCTAAATGTTTACTAAAATAAAAAGTGAGTTTGGGCACCAAAACAAAGGACCTGCAGTTACTAAAAATATGTGTTTTCCAAATACTTCGGGTTTGGGCCCCAATATCCAGGAAATTTTTCAATAGCAAACTGTTAATAAAAAAAGATATTGCAGGGGAATTTACCAATTTTGGTCTTTTAAGGGGACTTTAAGGGGAAAGCGTGTGCCCGTGGGGCCCCTCCCCCCCCCCCGGGCTCCCCCCCGTATTTTTACGGGCGGTAGATCCCTCCTTTAAAATTCTCTACCCTAACACATCAAATTTTCCCCAATCTCTAATCTAACAAAATTTTAAAGGGGATCACAGCAAATAGAAAAGGTTTTCTCTGTGCAAAAATAAAAAAATTTTCGCTGACTTTTTGGCCAACCCAAGAGCGCACGCCAAACCCCTATGAACGCTGGGGAGAACATGGGCTGAACAGGAAACGCTTTTTCTAATTGAAAAACCCGAGGTCTGTGATTTTTCCAGCCAATCGCAACCATACACTCCCAGAAACGCCCGCCCCCCAAAACTACCCTGTTTCTATTCTGTAATCTGTTTTTGCTGGCCCCCAAAAATTTTACAGGAAGCGCCAAAATTTGGCGCGATTTTAAAGTGTCCACAGTTTTTACCCTTTAAATTTAAATCGAAATGACAAAAAATTTTTGATCACCATAAAAACCTTCCCGTTTTCAACTTTGCCCGAAAATAATGGGCTCAACACAAACCCAATAGAAAACCCGGGCCTGAAGCCCTACACACACTGAATTTTTTTCGGGTTTGGGATTTCAAAAACCAAGGGTTTTTGGGCAAAAAAATTTTAAATAGAAACATTTTTCTCCGGGATTTCCCCCAGAAAAGGGTATTTACTCAGTGCCCAAGGGCCCGGGCCAAATCCAAAACCGCTATAAAAACACCTGCAAAATAACGTGCCAAAACACGAAACGCCACTGTAAAATGCTGGTCGGATTCTAATTCAGAATCTGACCAGTATTTGTGCTTTGCCAGGTGGACACAGCCTAAATCTACTTGCATGATCATATGGTGGTATAATATGGCTACACAATATAAAGATACATAAATATAAATATATTGTGTGAAGAACCTACAGAGCATAATTCCATCACTCATGGTTAGAGGCTGATCTAAGGCCTGACTATAGTCTTTGCACTATAGCACAGAAGCTTCAAGATTGTAAACTATAAAAAAAATATATATATACACCCAAACAGTGAGAAATTGTTTTCATAGAGTATCATTAAAGAGGTTGTCTCACCATGTTCTTTCTTGTGTTTCTATAGCAGTGACTGGCATTTCAGCCTTGTTATTCCTAGATGATTCTGATATGGTGAAATGACTACTGGCGGTCTGTAAAGTGTAGTACACAAGACTGCAGAGCTCTAAATGTTAAAACTTTTTTTTTATTTAGTCATTTAGCTTACTTGGGAGGCAGTGGGACTTAAATTCACTATGTAGAGATTCTTGGAGAACAAAACGACAAAAAAATGAAACTACTCCAGCACTAAGCTCTTCTAATAGGAATAAATAACAGCAGTAGTTTAACATGTGAGCTTTAATTGGGTATTAATTATGTCATCTTCTAGAGAAAAGACAACTCCATCATATCATAAACAATACATACAACACATCATTATGGCACAATTTATATGCTAAACCTGCCACTGAAAATGCACTTAAAGGGGTTGTCTCAATACATGTTATGTTATGTTATGTTAAAGATCTTGCAAAACCAAGTCACTTTGCAATATATGTCCATTAACATTGTCCTACCTATTCCTAGATATCCCCTCTAGTATGGACTGCATCAGCTTCTCAGGTCGCTATAGCTACATACCTGTTTATTCTCTCCTGATAGGCTGCCACAACTGGTCGCTATAGCTACAGACCTGGCTTCTACTGCAGCCTAGTAGAAGCCAGTAAACACGCCCCTGAATTCAAAATGATACCAAGAAAACAGGACTGAGGTAAGATAAATCAATATAGTGAGACAACCCTTTTAACACACCTCCAGAAGGAGAGGTTAAGTATGAATAGTAGTCAGTAGGATAAACAACGTCTCTCAAAAAGTTACTGTATAGTAAAATTCATGTAACATATAAAAGCACATAAGAATAGAGAATTAAACATTGCTCTTTCTATCCTAATAGTTTCCATTCATGGATTCTACCACCGTGGGTCCTGCTCTTTCTAACCAATAGGTCAGTAACTCTATAAATATTCATGACTCTTAACATTCCTTTCACTGCATCAATTTAGGCCTGTCAGAACCTTCAACACACATTTCATCAGGAATGAGGGTATAACGGTAGGCTTACCATAACCGCAGGTCAGAGGTGTGGATCCACTGGTCCATCACAAGCAGTGGTATCAGCCACGTGGAGTGTTAGTAGGGTCAGTATTCACCGGAGCCCGCCACAAGGCAGGTTGGGCTTGCTGCAATGGAACACTACAAGCTCGCTACCCTTGATGCAACTAGCTTTCGGTGGCAGCCAAGGTATAGCGTGGTACAAAATTGTGAAGCAAACTCATATATAGACAGACAGGAAGGTCTGGATAGGTGGCAAAGGTTTGTGGTCAAGGGATGGAGGCAAATGGAACTGTTACAAGGGAATGAGAGGAACAACTTTTAGAACGCTTTCTCACATAGGCTATGGCACTATGGATTCGGTGGGGAAGTCAGAGGCAGGCTGGGTAATATAGGACCAGGAAGTTGTCCTCTGGCTCCCAGGACCTTTCTTCTGGCCCGACCCCTTCCTGTCAAAAAGGAAGTGTCACTTCCCCCCAGTCGTCTTCATGGCCAGGATCTCTTTCATGGCAAAGACATTAGTGGTATCAGCCTTTGAAGAAAGGGGTGTGACGTGGAGAAAAATGATTCAAGATGAGTGGTTAAAGCAGGAAGACGTGGAAGGAGTTTGGGATTTGCATCGAAGGAGGCAACTGGATTTATCCTCTTCAGCACTTCAAATGGTCCCAGGAACCGGGGACCAAGCTTGTAGCTGGGAATCTTCAGACAAATGTATTTAGAGGATAGCCAGACTTTGTCACCAAAGCAAAGGATGAGGGAGGTCTCATTTTCTTGTCTGCTCGAACCTTTATTTGGACAGAAGCCATTGTAGAGGTTGCTGTGTGTCACTCCAGATGATCTTCAAATCCCGACCAAAGTGTCCATAGCGGGGACATCAGCAGACCGTATTACTGGCAGAGGGAGGTAGATCGGTAATAAAATCGATAGCTATGTAAGACCATGGGCAGTTAAGAATAGGCAACGGTGGCAGCAAGCCTGCCGGTTTGAGGTGAGGCATCTTACTGTGGGCACAAGTACAGGGTACATTGTTTTTCTTGTGAAATTCTCAATAAGTTTGATGTGTTACATGACCCTCTCCCCATTGGAAAAAAATAAAGTTGGTTCCAAAATGGCCGACTTCAAAATGGCCGCTATGTTCACCCATCTTGAAAAGTTTTCCCCCTCCCATATACTAATGTGCCACAAACAGGAAGTTGATATCACCAACCATTCCCATTTTATTTAGGTGTATCCATATAAATGGCCCACCCTGCTACGATACTAGAAGCACTAGCTGACACTTATAAATTTTTGCCAGCTGCTAGGTACGTTGAGATGTTTATGAAGGTGGTGCACAATGCCTATCTTACACCGATTAAGGGGCATCGCATGGGCAGGTTCCAAAATGACAATTGCTTCAAGTGTGGATCGCCAGCAGCGGACCTATATCATTGCCTATGGGACTGCCCCTTGATACGGGAGTTTTGGCTCTATATAACAGAGTTTATGAACCAATCCCTAAACGTGTCATTTGTTGCTAGTTCTTCATGGGCGCTGTTTGGAATTGTGAAACGGGACAAGAAACAACCAGGCGGGTAAAAAGGATACTACACGTTGTGGCAGCGGCAGCACGCAAAGCTATCTTGCAGGTGTGGCTTCAGCCTGTGAGTCCCACTCTGGACTTATTTAAAAGTAAACTTGATTTCCTAATGCGCATGGACTGGGTAGAGGCCGCCTTGCAGAAAGAAAAAAGGGTGAGGAAGTTCTTTGAGGTATGGGAAGGATACATAAACACTTTTGCCGACGGATACTAAGGGTAATATAAAGCGGCTTTTGACCCAACTTTATGGTACCGGGTAGGCAACTGGCGGGTGCTGATCCAATAGTTTGCCGACAGAAGGTGGTTCTTAAGAGAGAATTATAGGCTTACTGGAATTGCTCGTAGAAGGTACAAAAATTATTTGATACTGGGATGGTAATATAGTGGCCCTGCGGGAGCAAACGCGCCCGTTACATGTACTGGCGGGGAAGGGGGGAGCCGCGACCTGAGCTAATGTTATAAAAAAAGGGAGATGAGACACACCCAGACTTAGAAGTTAATTGGGTTGATTTATTGTGTTTTTACAAAAGTCGTAATGAGCTGTAATGATACTGGTAATTTGATATGCAAAAGACTGTGTAATGTTTATTATGTGTTTTTATTTGTTAGAAATTAGCAATAACAGAAAAAAGAAGAAAATAGCATTTGTCCTTGGCTAAATGATCTTATTGTATTTTTGGGTATAATATTTGTCTGGAAAGATTTTATGATACTATTTGTAACTGCTGCTTCCATTTTGTATGTGTCAAGGACTGATGTTAATAAAAACAATTTGAAAAAAAAATAATAAATGGCCCACCCTGTAGTACATGAGTCAACAAATTCTTTGATGTCATTACTGGCCACCAGGGAGCAGTGTCTCCATTTTAGAATTTTCCCCGAAGTGCAGGGCACACATAAGTCTTGCCTGGAGGAACGTGTTGGAGGTCCACGGGAGCTGCAGAAATCAGACGTTCCGGAGGTATGACATGACGAGGAGCTGACTCTTCCCCAATAATGTCAGTAGCATGGGAAAGGGCATCGACCTTGACATTTTTTCTCAGCTGGAAATATATCAAAAAATGTAATTGAGAGTAAAAGAGGGACGATTTGATTGATCGTGGCTTAAAGAGTTGTGCTGTCTGGAGGTAAAAAGATTCTTATGATCAGTATAGAACAGTATATATAGGGAGCCTCCTCCAGAAGGTGTATGACCAATAGTTCACGATCCCCGATCTTGTAATTCTTCTCCACGGGAGAAAAATTTTTAGAGAAGAATCCACATGTGATGGTCTTACCTTTAGGGTCTATCTGTGTCAGGTCCACTCCTGTTCCCACAGAAGAAGCATCAACTTCCAAAAAAAAAGGGTTCCTCAATGTCAGGTCGGGATAAGATGGGTGCCAAGGCAAATGCAGACTTTAGCCGAGAGAAGGCATCTTTGGCTGCCAGTGGCCACAGTTTCAGATTGCCATTGTTCCTGGTGAGTGCCACAATTGTAGTCACCACTGTGGAGAAGTGTGGGATAAATTGACAATAATAATTGGCAAACCTCAGGAAATGCTATAAGACCCGAAGACCAGCGAGTCAAGGGCACTGCAAGATGGTGGGAAACTTAGCAGGATACATTTGTAGCCCCTTGTCCAACATTATGTAGCCGAGCAAGGGAAGGCTAGTTTAGTGTAGGAGGCATTTCTCCAGTTTGCCATAGAGACGGTTTTAACCTTCTGAGTACCTGGCGCACATGAGACCGATGGGCTTCCAGATCAGGAGAGAAGAGCAGGATGTCATCCAGGTATACAACACAGTTGTACAGGAGATCACGGAAAATGTTGTTAACAAATTCCTTAAAGACTGACAGGGTATGGCAAAAGGGCATTACCAAGTATTACAAATACCTGTCATGGGTACTGAAGACCATCTTCTACTTGTCACCTTCCTGGATATGAACAAGATTGTAGGTCCACCGAAAGTCCAAATTGGAAAAAAATTCTAGCTCTGCGGAGCTGGTCAAAGAGTTCGCTGATTAGTGGTAAAGGGTAGTGGTTATTAATGGTTATTTTGTTGAGACCGTGGTAATCCATAAAGGGAAATAGCGAACTGTCCTTCTTCTCTACAAAGACAAACCTGGCCCTAGCTGGAGAGGAGGACTTGCGGATAAAGCCCTTCTGTAGGTTCTCTTGTATGTAGGCCGACATGGTCTTGGTCTCTGGTATGGATAACAAATAGACCCTGCCCCAAGAATGACTAGTATGGGGCAGCAGGTCTATAGGACAATTCTAAGGATGATGAGGTGGAAGGGTCGCAGCCTGTTTCTCTGAAAATGGATCAGCAATGTCACGATATTAAGCAGGCAAAAAAATTAAAGCGTCAGGGAAAGTGGGCGTTCTGGGCGAGGTGCTACAAGACAGCGAGACTGGTAGTATTGGCCCCAGTGTGTGACTTCGTCCGTCTTCCAATTAAGCATAGGGGCATGGCACTGCCAACATAGAAGACAAAGGAGAATTGATAAGGAAGGATAGAGTAACACGTAGAATGTTATCTTCTCCTTGTGTAGCGCTCCCATGTGAAGTGACACTAGTTCTGTGCAACACTGAATGGAGTTTCTAAGGAGTTCTCCGCTCGTGGAGGAGATGACCAGTGGTATATCAAGACAGATCACTGGGGGGAGATACTTCATCACCAGGGAAGCGTCCATAAAATTCCCAGCTGATCCTGAGTCCAGAAAGAAAGAAACTTGAACCCACACACCAGAATTGGTCACAATTTGCACAGGCATAGTCAGAAAAGTGGAGTGGGGTATTCACAAAATAGGGGTGCCTCTCCTACTGCGAAGGTGTTGCGTTTCCCGAAAAGTGGGCACTTCTGCGTATCCCCAGGACGGGACAGTAAAACTTGGTTTTCCTCACGTTTTCATGACGTTCTTACTGGATCAGGTGGGCTCTGTTCACTTGCATGGGTTCCTCAACAGGAGGTTGTGGAGGTGACAGTGGAGGCTTTTGAAACATCAGAGCCAGACGGGATAGACGACCCAGAGCACTTCGCATTCGCTATGGAGTTCTTCCTGTCTTGAAAAAAGCACATTAATGCGGGAGGCCAAGTGAAGCAAGCCCACTCAAGGAAGAAGGAAGGTCCCATGTGGCCATCACTTTCTTTTCTCAGCTGGAGGGCATTTTTTTGAATGTGGCACATACAGCAGCACTGTTCCACAAAAGCTCCGAGGCCAGAGTGCGGAACTGGCACAGTCTCCAACAGAGGAGTCCCCTTGATGCAGGTTCAGGAGCGCTGCTTTGACATTGGATGCACACGTAGGTTCCTCAAGGACATTTCAGAATTCCGCTAAGAAAGCCTGGAGATTAACAGTCACTGGGTTGCTCCTGTCCCAGAGGGGAGTGGCCCAAGCCATGGCTTTCCTGGAAAGAAGTTTGACCACTAATTCCACCTTGGAACGTTCAGTCGGAAACTGGTTGGCCATCAGTTCCATATGCATGGAGCATTGCATAATGAATAGTGATGAGCGAGCCCTAAAAAGTTTGCGTCGAACCGTGAACTTTGAGAAGTTCGGTTCGAAGTTCGAGTCGATCTTGAACTCGAAATTCGAACCCCATTAAAGTTAATGGGAGAAGATGTTCAGGTTAATTTTTATACCTATACAGGTGAGGAGGAGCTAGAATTAGCATCCAGAAGAGTATTGTCACGGACGCCCCTGCGACCCCTGTCTCGGGTCGCATGCACGTCCGTGGCTTGCGGCTCTCACGAGCCCCGTCGCCCGCACGTCCGGGTTCGGGGTCCCTCTCTCCCAGTCCCTGACCCGCACCCACTACCCCGTCCGCCTGCTCCTGCTCAGTCACTCACAAGCCTCCCGGCCCGTGGCTGCCCCGCCCCTAGGGCGCGCGCGGGCCCGGCTGTTTGAAATTTAAAAGGGGCGTGCCGCCGGTAAATTTGCTATTGCCGGCAGCTGCTCCTATTTTAGGTCAGTGCCCCCTTCCTGCCGGCCCTCGCCTCGATTCCTAGTGTGGATCTAAC
Organism: Phyllomedusa bahiana; assembly: GCA_025379985.1. Lineage (NCBI taxonomy): Eukaryota > Metazoa > Chordata > Amphibia > Anura > Hylidae > Phyllomedusa > Phyllomedusa bahiana. Next base: position 55,674 of record JAODAL010012868.1, on the reverse strand, counting down.
CTCTGGAGAAAGCGTACCTATTCTATCTTGTCTATCCGTGTACCGTAACCCCTGGCCTATCGTTTTATCGACCTAACTGTCCTTCTTGCCGCCTGCCCTGACCGTCTGCCTGTCACGTTTACGAACCCATAGCCGCCTGGTCCTGACCATACTGCCTGTCCCCCGACCACGAGAGCTTTGCCTGACGAAATCTGTACTAACGTCTACCCTATGGTTTTGGCCCCCCGTGGGCCCGCTCACCGCAGGGCAAGTCTCCGCCATGTGGGAAACTACCTGGTAGACTCCCGCCGCAGCAAAGTCCATCCCACTTTGGCGGCGGGCTCAGGTGAAAACTGACCACTTAGATTCCGTTTCCCCTGGCGTGGTGCTTCCACCCTCGCCTGCGGTGGTCCAGCGTTCCACTCCCGTACCGTTACAGTAGGATCCGGCATGGAACCCGCAATAAGAGAAAAAAAAACTGGACAAGGTGTCCGAGGCCAAGTGTCGCCAGTATCACCACCGTTTGTGGCCAGCAGTCCAAACAGATTCGCCAAGCATAGCCGCAGCAGCTCGAGCACATCGCTCCCTGGTGCAGCGTTCATCGCCACCCAGCAGCAGCATCCGGCTGCAGTGGTTCCTCCCCCCCCGGGCAGTTGCTCCATCGGTCCCAAGCTCAGTTATCCATGCGACTATGTTTATGGGGATTCCAAGTTCTGCAGTGCTTTCATCACCCAGTGCTGCTCCCTCATGTGGAACTCATGGCAGGTCAGTTCCCGTCAAAATGAATCCAAGGTGGCCTTCGTGGTCAGTCCTCCCTCTCCGGTAAAGTCCCTGGCCTGGTCAACTCCTCTATGGGACCGAGGTGACCCAATCACGCCCGATCTAGCGACATTTCAACTAGAGTTTTCCCGGATGTCTTCGAGGAACCTGCTCGTGCCTCATCTGCCAAACCGCCCGTTTGAACCTGCAGCAAGGGAAACTTCTTTCGTTGGAGACTACGCCCGTGCAATCCGCACACTACATCGGAGCTAACCGGAAAGCATGCAGCATTATGCGCCACGTTCAAGAAAGGCCTCTCAGCCCTATCAAGGATGCACTCGCCGCCCGGTACCTTCCCATCTGTACTTTAAGCGAGCTAACCCATCCTGTATCACGATTGACATCCATACGCAGAAAGGCGTGAGGAGCTCCGCCAAGACAAGAACCAGCCCTCACACCCCGTCTCATTCTCATCTTGCACCGGTGTTCTACGGCCGTCGCACCGTCTCCTTCCAGCCAGCCGTGGAAGAGGTCCATGCAAGTGGATAGAGGCCCAACCTGTCTCCGCAGAAGTTAACCCGACGGCGTAAAGGAATCTATTTCTCTACTGCTGCAAGCTCTATCATCTCCTCCGTTGTTGTCTGCTTCGCCCACCGCGTCCGGGAGAACGGGCACAACATAGGCTAACGTGGGGAAGCATCCCTAAGCGTGTGGCATTCCTCTTCTCTCCCCGCCTGAACATTTCGGCTCCTGAACGACACTAAAGCCGGATCCCAACTTTCAAGTTCACATTCTTGGCTGCTCCGATCTGCTGGAACACTTCCTGGACGCTGCACTGGGTGTCTCAACCTGCCTCCCGTGGTTCCCCTGAGAACCTCTGTCCATTTCCTCCGTCAGTGGAAGAGATCCTCGCGTTGAAATACCCCAGTCCGTTTCCGTACTGAGCCTCTTGTCCTCCAAGTAGGGCACTACACAAAGAGAGACCTATCGTTCTATGTGTTATCCCCGTCTTCCTTCGGCCCGTCCTATTGGGTCTACCTTGGCTGCAGCCCATGTCCCCAGTGCTTGACTGGCAGACAGGCTAGTCCTTGCGATGGGGCCCAGAGTGTCTGGTCTCGCTGTTGGTGACACCTCCGGCCAGTGCCAGCCGCTTCCTTTCTAAGTACCTAGCTAAGCCTCTAGCGGTCTTCCCCGCACCTTACCAGGAGGATCTGAAGTCTTCTCTGAAGAAGCAAGCAGAGACCCTACCGCCACATCGTCCTTATGATTGTCCGATTGACCTATTCCCCCGTGGCCAAGCCCTCCTCGGGCAAGAAAGTCTACCCCTTATCCATTCGCGGAGACACAAGCCATGTCCCAAGTACATACGTAGAATCTCCAGAAGGGGTTTATTCGAAGTCCCTTCTCCCGCGGGGCAGGATTCTTGCTTCTGGAAAAGAAAGTATAGTACCTTGCGACCCTGCATGATTAAACGGGGTCTGAATGAGAATCAACGGTGAAGAATCGGTACCACTCTACCGTAGATCACGGAGTTATTTGACCGTCCTTCAGGGGCGCAAGGAATTTCTGCCAAACTGGATCTAAGAGGGCCTACAATTTAGTCCGAAATCCGCAAGGGGCAGATGAATGGATAGACGGGTCCTTACAACACCAGGATGGCACCTGTCGATACCTGGTAATGCCATTCGACTGTGTAATGCGCCTGCCTCTTTCCAGAGCTCGTGAATAACATTTTTAGAGGGATTCTTCTCACACCTGAGAAGAGGTCTATCTGGACTATATTTGGTCGTACTCTCGCCTGACCCTCGAGTCCTCCACCATTGTCATTCTTCCCGTCAGGTTTTTGAAGCGTACTCCGAATACTCACCTGTAGTGCCAAGCTGGAGAAGTGCCTCTTCCACCAAACCACCTTCCGTTTCTGGGGTACATTATTCTGATCGAGGCCTACAAATGGATCCAGCAAACGCAGTCACCGTGTTGCAGTGCCTACACCCAGTCGGTTTGCGTGCCATATACAGCGTTTCCTTGGGGTCTTAACTATTATCGCCAATTTATTCCCCACTCTCTAACCTTGTGGCTCCGATAGTCGGCTCGTCACTAGGAAACCCGCTAACCCACGCAGCTGGCCCTCCGAAGCTGAGGAGCATTCGCAGAAGCTCAAATCTGCCTTTACCACAGCATCCGTCCTCATCTCGCGGCCGACCCCGCGAAACCCTTCACCTTGGAAGTAGAATGCGCTCGTCTGTGGGGTCGGAGCCATGTCTTAATGCAAAAAGGGCCCAGCAGGGCAAGACCGTAAACGTGGGCTTCTTCTCCAAAACCTCTCCCTCGGCCGAAAGGAACTACACGATAGGTGACCGTGAGAGTTCTGGCCATCAGATGGCTTTTGGAAGAATGGCGCAACCTTAATGGAGGGGCTCGCCATCCCATCTGCATACTATTCGTAAAGACCACAAAAAGCCTTCATACTCCAGACGCTTCAGCGACTTAACCCACCCAGGACTAGGTGGTCGCTCTTCTATCTCCCGTTCGACTACCAATTCCTTCCGGCCCGCGGAGAAAAAAATCAAGGCGGACGCCCCATTACCCTGCTTCTGACGTGGTGGTGAGGAATCCACTCCAGAGCATATAATATTCCCCCCAAACGCCTTATCTCGAGCTGCACCATTTGAACCCTCACGGAAGGTTCCTCCAGGAAGAGGACCTAACGTTTCGCCCTGCTCTCCGCAGACCATCCTGTAAATGGGCATTGCTCTTTGTGGCCGTCTCTCCCTGCGCATCGAAGACGATCCTGTTATATCCCGTATCTATTGTGGCCAGAGATCGTCAAGGATGTCAAGGATTTCGTTCAGGCCTGTAACGTATGTGCCCCAAACAAGACAGCCCTCGTCACACGCCGCAGCCCTGACTACACCTACACCCTCAAACCCACTCCGACTAAACCTTGGACCAACATTGCGATGGACTTTATAACCATCTCCCTCCTTCGCTGCAACAACCCGTCATTTGGGTGACTACTGATCGTTCTCCAGGATGTCGCAATTCGTCTCTCTCCGGGCCTGCCGTCGCCACGACCGTCTGGCAAGACCTATTTTTCCAACATGTGTTCCTTCTGCATGGGCTCCCGCAGCAAATCGTCTCGGAACGGGGAGTCCAAATGTTCTTCCCAAGTTCTGGCGTGCCCTGAGTTCCCAACTCCAGGTTAAACTCGACTTTTCGTTCTGCTTACCACCCCTCAACGAATGGCCAGGTCGAGATATAAACCAGGTCCTTGGGGAGGTTTATCTACGCCACTCGTCCTCAGCACGCAGACGAATTTGGTCCAACATTGTTGCCAAAGGGCGTAGTTCTCGTTACAACATCCCGAACTCAGAATACTGCAGGGACTCCCCCTTCTACTTTGGTATACGGTCTGCCATCCCCGCCCACCTCTCCCTCTGGCAGCTCCATCACGAGGTCCGGCGGCGGACGCCACTGGTTCAGGACATAAAACCATCTGGTCGCCCAACCGCCGCCAATCTCTGCTCCGCGCTTCCGAGCGCATGAAGACCCAACCGACAAAGGAAAAGACCTCCACCCTGACTTCTCCCCTTTGTCAAGGTGTGGCTGTCGGCCAATAGGTCCGACTTTAATGATGCCCTCCTACAAATTTGGGACCCCCGCTCCTGGGCCCCTTCGAGGTTATCACCCTTATTAATCCCGGTTTTCTTACAAACTCCGGCTTCCTCCCACCCATGAGAATTCCTTACCATTCCACGTCTCTCTACTAATAACCCCTGGATTCTTAAACCTTTCCTCTCCGAAGTCAATCCCTCCTCCTCCACCCCTACTGATGCTTCCCAATGTCTTTTTGAAGTCAAGGAGATCCTGCGAATGAGGAGAACTAGAGAAACGGTACATTCTGGTATACTGGAAGGGTTTGGTCTGAAGAGAGGTCTAGGGAGCCTAGGAGATATCCTACCGTAATCTAAATCCAGCGATTTCTTTTCTTCTCCCCATAAGAGAGGGGGGCCCATCAGGGGGGAGAGGCCCAAGGGGGGGGTAACAGTCACTGACCCCCTGCGACCCCTGTCCTCGGACGCAGGTCACGTCCGTGCTGGCGGCTCTCAGCGGAGCCCCGTCCCGCAAACGTCGGGTTTCGGGTCCCGCACTGCTCACCAGTCCCTGCCAGCACCACACTTAGCCCGGTCGCGCGCCTCCTGCTCAGGACACTCACATCCTCCCGGTGCGTGGCTCCGCCCCATAGGCTCGCGCGGCCCGGCTGTTAGAAATTTAAAGGGGAGTGGCGCCGGAAATTTTTTGCTATAGCCGGGCACTGCCCTATTTAGGGTCTGCCCCCTTCCTGCGGCCCTCGCCGAACCTTAGTGTCTACCTCTGGAGAGATAGCGTTCCTAGTCTAGTCTTGTCTATCCGTGGACCGTACCCCTTGCCTACGTTTTATCGACCACGTCTCTTGCCAGCCTGCCCTGACCGTCCGCCTGACCACTTTTTAGGATTCCAGAGCCGCTTCCTGACCTTCTGCCTGTCCCCGACCCACAGAGCTTGCTTACGAATCTGTACTACTCGACCCTTCCCCACCGCAGGCAGTCCCGCCAGTGGAACGACCTGGTAGACTCCCGTTCCGCAGCAAGTCCATCCCGCTATGCGCGCTCTGTGAAAACCGGACCTACTTAGATTCCGTCCCTGGGCGTGGCTCCACATCGCCTGCGGAGGTCCAGCGATTCCACTACCCGTCCGATACAATATCACTGGATACTGGAACAACTTAGTGAAGAAAATTTTGTCTCTAGAGTGACAGAAAAAAAGATATGCGAACTGAAATAATTCATTGCCTTTCAATGCTAACTGAAAAGTTGAAGACAGTGTAGCTATAGGACTTGCAGTAGTAACAGCTGCTACTGAGGCCCCATTAGACACATAAAGGACAACGGTATTGGAAATGGCAACATTATTAACTAAGCAGGAGCCCTACTCACTTTTATGTTCACCAGGGCCCAAGAACATGCCATATATGCGGTGGCAGCAGAACATCCCCACGGGGAACATGGAGGTTCAGCTGGCAGGGCCGCTGTTATAGGGGATGCAGTGGAAGCCAGGGCTGCCATCGCTCATGTATTAACCGTTTCAGGGACCCTTGCAGCTCAATCAAATGGGGCTCACACCCATTAGTAGTTCCTATTTTTTTTACATATCAGAGGCCCCTTTTTGTTTAGGGCCCCTGACAGGAGTACTGCCCTATTGCACCCCTAAATTTACCATTCCATTTCAATAGGGTGTCTTCTTAGTGTCCAAAGGGGGCTTTTGGCCCCTTAGATGCGGGTCATACGCGCTACCGCCAGAGTGGATGGACATAAGACAGTGCCCTGTGGGCCCCAACAAAAAGGGCCCCACAAATATTTAAAAAAAGGTAGCAATGGATGGGACCCATTTGTTTTTGGCTGTAGGGGGGCCCTAACAAAAATAGATTACTTAGGGCGACTAATGATTATGTGATGTTAATGATGATGTTAATAATGACTATGGAATGTGTATTCACTTTATAAAGAAACGTGATAAGTTTATATCGGGAACATGGGCAACCGGGCAACAAAATCAAGCCCCTTATTATTTGATAAATGTAAAAACGATCCACATTTCATGGAAAATGGATATGTTTGTCATTATCCCCCCCGCCAGCTGTTGAAGTGCAAAACTACACTGGCTCCCCGGCAGAAAAATTTTTTTAGGGTTTTTTAAGCAAGCGAGGCCATTAACTTTCTGGACACTCAAATTTTTAAGGGGGTCCCCCCCAAGTCCAAAAACATGGGTTTGGCCCAACGGTATCAACCATTCTTTTAAAGGCGGTCCCTGTGTCTGAATGCTTGCAGGCGTTGGTGAGGGGAAACATTGATTGAAAAAATTTAAACCAGTGGTTTCTGCCACCGCCTGCGTGGACTTTTTGCCATTTACTCTGCTGCGTTACTGATTTTTTCCACTGTGACATTGAATGTGAAGATCAAGAAATGTCTCGAGTTGGCAATGGCACTGTCCTAAAATTTCCTGCTTTTTATTGTCAATTTCGGGGGGGAAAGGAAATTGCCCCTTTTTTGTTTTGTAACGTGGATCAAGAAGGGTGGCCACCCAGTAATTTGTTCTTTTTGATGCGGGGTTATGTTGCTAAAGTATATCCAGACACTCATATATCAAAAACCGGGAGGTGCGAACGTGAAAGGGTGCTAAGACCTCGAGCCTTTCCCCACTGACATCAAGACCCGGTAGTGCTTGAAAATTCTTACAACCCGGTTCATGTTGCCAGGGAAGGGTTTGCGTAAGTCTACCGATTAAGGGCAGCAAGGAGATTTTTTCGTTGTCGCACACCACCCCTTTCCTGCGCCGGTTCTTAGTCCCCGCCACGGTCGATCTAAAGTGCCAACCATCCACGCTCTTGCCTGTGTTTGACGGTCCAAGACAAATTTAATTTGAAATGGCCGGTTTCTCTTGGCACAGATGCACCCCCTCGAGGTTTGGGGAAAACTGACTCTGCACCCCTCCAATATTTTGGGGAAAATAGCCTCATAAGGCCTGCACCACCGAAATCACCCCAGTGAGCAGCAGTGAGGTAAAGCCCTTTGACCGTGCTTTTAGTCCAGGGTCATATGAGTGGACTTTTGGGGGCCAGATCAGCCCAAAGCGCTGGGAAAACTTTTCTGACGTGGGGGGGCCCAAGGGGGGCAGCTTTTTTTTGGCAAAGAAATGCCGCTCGGGATCTGATATTGGGGCTGCCAATCGTTTATGTTTTTGGGTTTGAGATGGCTTGGGGGGAAAGCATTTTTATGCTCCCAACCTGGTACAAAAAGAATTCTATGCCGACTGGGTGCTGACATCGTGCAGGTCACACTGGTGGGGGGGGAAAGGGGGGCGTGCTGCTGGTGGAGGGGCCCAAAAGAACTGGGACTGGGAAAAGGGCTTGCTCGCTTTCTTGGCAAAACAGCAGGGAGGCTTGGGGTGGAAATGGCCCCGGGGGGCATGGGTGTCACGGTGTTGGGAAACCCAATCTGTGTGGCCTTTTTTTTCCCAAAAGACTCTCCCCCAAGCAATCATACTTTTCATGCAGTGCCGTTTATGCCGTGGTACTTAAACCTTTAGTTTTTTTTCCTCTACAAAACATTGAAAGCAAACTGGCAATGACATCACTCGGCAAATTGAGGTTGATCGAAAAAAGGGCCAGGGTTTAAAGGTTTTGGGCCCTTTTTAAAACCTTAACCCACCACAGCTGGCAGAGTCATATCAGTGGACTTGTGTGACTGCCCTCTCCCTTTCTGAGGCCGGACCCGCACTGACACTACCCCATCATCCTCCTGCACTGATGATGCGCTCGCCAGCTGCTGGATCCGCAATGTCATCATCATCACAGGTGACTTCCTCTTCCTCACAGTCTACATCCTCAAGCTGCGGGCTAGAAGCCACTGGCACTGCCGATGGACCAGCTTCCTTTTCCTCCTCTGAGGGCATCAGCAATTGGGCATCAGAGCAGACAAAATCATCCTCTTTGGCCTCTTGATTTTTTGAAATGCCTTCTGAGCCCAACCACCTTGTGTCATCAAAGAGCTCTTCGGAATATGGATTAACTAGCATGGTCTGTTTATTGGGTGACATTTGGCCCATGTTTGCTTCAGGTTGGACTGATGATGATGATGATGACATTTGTGCCCGTGACTGAGAGGAAGAGGAGGTAAAACCACTGGATGCTGGGTGTGTTAACCACTGAAGAACAGATTGGCACTGCTTTTCAGTACTGAGATTCACAGGGACCCGACCAAGCGATGAAAGGCCTGACAGTCCTGCGACTGTCAATGTGCTAGCTTGTGTGTTGTCCAGGAGCACTGGAAGGAGTACCTTGTCTCGTACCTCTAGCTTCATGTCCTATGCCCCTCCTTTCTCACTACCCACCTCTACTTTTCTCCATGTTCAAAAGGTAAATATTAAAAAGCTAAAGATTTGGTAAGAGTCTCTTATGCAGGAACTCTAACCCCAAAACTGGAACAATGAACTTTTGGGCAATCAAGCAAATTTGCAGCAAAAAACCTGTATTTGAAAGCGATTTCTTACTACAGCAGATTTACTAACGGTGTCTTCTGCACTAACTATACCCCTGAAACTGGAAAAATTAACTTTTGGGCACTCAATCAAATTTGCAGCAAGCAACCAGTATTTGAAAGCAATTTATTTCTATAGCAGATTTGCTAACGGTGTCCCCTGTACTAACTGTACCCCCAAAACTGGAAAAATTAACTTTTAGGCACTCACAATAAAGATGGGAAAGATGCAGTCAGCAATACAAAAATCCCTAATTATTGCTATCTATGATTCCCTAAGCTTGCTGTACCCTCCCTAACTAATCTAACTAGCAACTTTTCCTGTCTAAAATCGCTGAGAAATTGTGTGCCTGCATGCATGCAAGCAAGCAGACAGAGAGAAGTGCATTCAATAAGACAGTGAACTGGAAATGGCGTTCACAAAGAAATACAGTGAAATACATATAACAGGGTCATGTGATTTTAGCAGCCAATGAGATCCCTACACCCTCAATGGTGTGCACTGATTGGATGGCCACCAAAATTGCAGGAAGCATCTAAAAGGGAAACTAAAAATGGCGTGTCGAGCGCACCTGTCAAACTCGAATTTTACTTTAACGAACCATAAAAAGCTTGGTTCGGCTTGAGTTCTAAAAACTCGAGAAGTTCGACTCAAACTAACCTTTTCTCAGACTGTTTGATCAACACTAGTAATGAGCCCCTGCAGAGTTTAGGGTCCCCGTCAAACTTTGTCATCAAAGATAACTGGAGCTTGGGACAGGTGGGCACCGCAGGAGTCGCAGGCATAGAAGAGGCCAACAGAGAAGACTGCGGCTGCTGCTGCTGGGCAGAGAGGAGCTGCTGTATCATGGTGGACAGTTGATTCAGTTGCTGTGCCTGTTGCATAATCTGCTGGCACTGCTGAGCCATGAAGGTGATGAGGTCAGTGACACGCGGCAGATGCACTTTGGTGGAATCCATGACCGAATCCAACTGAAACAGTAGGCTTACCACCTTGTAGTGGCTCTTGGGGATGTCTGGGGGATGTGTTTGACTTTGCGCCTGGACAATGCTACGAACTAACCCTACACTAATGAAAAGGCATCCTATAGTTTTTCGACACACCTTCATACATCTAATGATAAAATGAATGGACTAAAAACTAGAACAAAACTACAATTTGAAGAAGAAATACTGTCATAGAAGTTTTGTCCTGAGAACAATCTTCTGTATCAGCTTGACTGTTATAATCAAAAGAATTACTATGTCGGGTTTAAACCTGTAATCACTTTCCAGATAAAGATAAGGGCTTCTCAACATCTTAGTTTTTTGTTTAACACAAAACAGTTTTTTAAAGTATTTATTGATATTTTAGTTTGTTGTATTAGATAGTGCTACAATTACCTGGAAATCCGTATGGCACTAGATGAGTTAACCAGTTTAACTCCAACCTTCTGTCTGTACGCTTTTGAAAATTCAATGCGTTACTCAACTTTTAATCAACACTGAGTTTGCTGCCTTATGCATTTGATTGCTTCAATATCTACTTGGCTTGCGCATCAATATAAGCTAATAGAAAAGGTCACCAAGACTTTCTAGCGGTTAATATTGTGCTCTTAATCACCATTACTTGCCGTTTTGTTACTCGGCTTTGAAAGTTTTCAGATGCAGACATCAACACTGATGCAGTCATGTTTCTGCATTTCAATGGCGTAAATATTTTGTAATTGCATATGTTTTCATAAATTAGAAATTACTGTGTCCAAGATTTGTGGCAGTTAAGCACGCTTCATTTTTTGGCAAATAAAGCACACAAATAGACAAACAAATATTTTCAATTAGAAAAATAATTTGTGTTATTTTAAGATTAACTTTTCGTACTGCGGAAAAACTCAAAAACATAATTAGTATGTGAAAATGACACTTGAAAAAATACTTAAAGTGCAATAATGAATTGTTTTGTTGCCAAAGTTCCAAGATATTGTATTTTGCAGTGTAGAAACACAATTTTACCAACAAAACTGTTAAAAAAGCAGAGAAGCCATTGTTGTTAATAAAAGCATATATACCTTTATCATAAAAATAATGATGTTAAATGTTTATCTTTATACCTGATATGGACCAAATTGAACTATGTTTGAAAGGAGTTAAACAATATATCACCCCTTATGCAACATGGTGAGGGCATGTCTCTTTAGGAATTAATTTCTGTTATTCTGATGGTGTCTTCAGTATAAAAACGGTAAATGTAATGTGCACAATATGTTATACTATATTATACAGTTTTATACTGAATTGAACTGTGCTGTTCCCTTATCTTGGCCATGTATCTTTATGATTCAACTTTAGAGAACAGTTGTCCATGGCACATAGCGGCTCTGCCATAACCATCAAATTAGCTTAGTAGCAGGAATATTTTCCTGGCTTCCAGCTTGTAGAAGGAGATGCCAACAATAGTGTTTTCCCAAGAAGAGCCAAATAAAGAAACATATTATTATTATGTATTTTAGAGCGCCATTAATTCCAGGGTGCTGTACATTTAAGGGGGTTACATATATAACATAAGTTAAACAAGTACAATGGTGACAATAGAGACTAATAACTGGTACAGAGGGAAAGAGCAACATGTCCGCGAAGCCTTACAATCAACAAGAAAGGGGGAAAGAGACAGAAGGTGAGGGGAAGACATGTTTGTGAGGGTTATTGTAGTTTATAGGCTATCCTGAAGAGATGGGTTTTCAGGTAGCTTTTGAAGGTGAAAATGGAGGAGAGTCTGATGTGTTGGGACAGTGAGTTTCGGAGTATGGGGGAAGCACGGTAGAAGTCTTGGAGACGGTTGTGTGAGGAGTTGACAAGAGGAAAGCAGAGAGGTATGGAGGGGAGAGGTTATGTAGAGTCTTGTAGGTCATGGTTATTAACTTAAAATTAATTTGCTGGGCAATGGGTAGCCAGTGAAGGGATTGGCACAGTGGAGAGGCAGTGGAATAGTGAGGACAGAGGTGAATAACACGGGCAGCAGAGTTGAGGGTGGTTTGAAGAAGAGCAAGAGTGCTAGACGAGGTTGCAGAGACGGAAATCACAGCAGTCTAGGCGAGAGATGACAAGAAAATTGACCAGCATTTATGCAGTATCAGGGTTAAGGAATGAGTGGATTCATGAAATATTTATCAGGTGGAGGCAGCAGGCAGAGGTAAGGGTTTGGATATGTGGTTTGAAGGACAAAGTGAAGTCAAGGGTTATCCCAAGGCAGCGGACTTGCAGGATCAGTGAAAGTGTAGAGCTGTTGGCTGTGATATAGAGATCAGGTGGAGGGATGGAGTGGGATGGTAGAAAGATGAAGAATTCCGTTTTCTCTACATTAAGTTTTATGAGACGGGAGGAGAAGAAGGAGGATATGGACGATAGACAGTCTGGGATCTGGAAGAGTAGAGAGTTAAAGTCTGGGCTGGAGATGTAAAGTTGGGTGTCGTCAGCATACAGATGGTATTGAAAGCCATGTGATGCTATGAGCTGACCCAGACCAAGAGTGTAGATAGAGAAGAGTAGGGGACCCAGGAGTGACCCCTGGGGGACATCAACAGAGAGAGGTAGCGAGGTGGAGGTGGTGCGAGAGTGAGAGACACTGAATGTCCGATCAGTGAGGTATGAGGAGATCCAGGAAAGGGCCAAGTCTGTGAGCCAAGGGATAAGAGGATTTGTAGCAGGAGGGATAGTGTAAAAGGCAGAGGATATGTCTAAGAGGAGAAGGACTAAAGCACTGCATTACTAAATGAGTATATATGGGCCACTGTAGGATAAAGTGTAATTAAACCACATGGGGAGCCTTGAACCTGTTTGTTTGCAAGGTCTGTAGGCCCAAGCCTGTCCATCTTGGTTACATTGGTGAGCAGAAGACTGCAACAAATGATAGTGTGCCATGGTAAGGCACTGGGTCTGCTACAGTAGAGACAAAGACTTAAAACACTTGAGACAACCAATGCAATTACGCTTAAAGTGATAGAGAGCTCTCTCAGAAGTGCAAATAAGGAAACCTTCACTAGCCACTTCTTACATGTTTCTGTCTTCATTTATTGCCTATACAGTGAAGGAAATAATTATTTGATCCCTTGTTGATAGTGTAAGTTTTCCCACTGATAAAGACATGAACAGTCTAAATTATTATATAAATTATATAACTTTATTTTCATTTTGCTGAGAGAAGTAAGTATTTGATCCCCTACCAACCATTAAGGGCGACATTTCCCATGAGGGCTGTACCATTTTTTTTGGTGCATTTTGCACCAAAAAATTGTTGACACCATATTCTCTATATAAATGAACTGTTGTACACCAAAACGAGGTACATTTGACACTTTTGAATGCGCCTAAAGTAGCGCATTCATAACAATGGTATGCTATGCGCCTTTTTATTGGTATACGCCTAAATAAGGCGCATTAAATATGCTATACAAGGCATACCACACGCCAGATTTTTGACAGATTTATTTATTAAGTGCACTATACACTCATTTAATGCGCCTTAAAACTGGCATGGAAGCGCCTGTTTTCTGCCATGTCACCCTAAGAGTTCTGGCTCCTACAGACCAGTTAGATGCTCCTAATCAAGTCGTTACCTGCATTAAAGACAGCTTTTTTAAATAGTCACCTTTATAAAGGACTTCTGTCCACAGACTCATTTAATCAGTCAGACTCTAAGCTCTACAACATGGGCAAGACCAAATAGCTTTCTAAGGATGTCAGGGACAAGATCATAGCCTGCACAAAGCTACAAAATGCTGTAAGACGCTGAGTGAGAAGGAGACAACTGTTGGTGCAATAGTAAGAAAATGAAAGAAATACAAAATAACTGTCAATTGGCATCAATCTGGGGCACCATACAAAATGTCACTTCATGGGGTATCCTTGATCCTATCCAGGAAGGTGAGAGATCATCCTAAAACTACACGCAGGAAACTTGGTAATGATCTCAAGGCAGCTGGGGCTACAGTCACAAAGAAAACCATTGGTAGCACATTACGCCGTAATGGTTTAAAACCATGTGGTGCCCACAAGGTCCCTCTGTTCAAGAAGGCACATGTGCAGGCCTGTCTGAAGTTTGCCAATAAACACCTGGATTATTCTGTGAGTGATTGGGAGAAGGTGATGTGGTCAGATGAGACAAAAATTGAGCGATTTGGCATTAACTCAATTCGTCATGTTTGCAGGAAGAGAAATGCTGCCTATGACCCAAAGAACACCGCCTCCACTGTCAAGCATGGAGGTTGAAACATTATGTTTTGGGGCTGTTTCTCTGCTAAGGGTACAGGACTACTTCACCGCATCAATGGGAAAATGGATGGAGCCATGTACCTTAAAATCCTGAGTAACAACCTCCTTCCCTCCTCCAGGACATTAAAAATGGGCCAGTGGCTGGGTCTTCCAGCAAGAGAATGACCCAATTATACAGCCAAGGCAACAAAGGAGTGGCTCAAAAAGAAGCACATTAAGGTCATGTAGTGGCCTAGCCAATCTCCAGACCTTAATCCCATAGAAAACTTATGGAGGGAGTTGAAGCTCCGATGTCACGTCAGAGGAGGTGCAGTGGGCCCTGACTGCCACCCAGCCCACTGTCCCTGCCTACTTGGCGTGCTGCCCTAGGAGGCAGATCCCAACTGGAAGACAGACCCTACGATAATTGCAGGGCTGTTAGGGAAAACGCAGAGTTAATCAGTCCGGGTTGGTAACGGTGCGGTAACGGATAAGCCAAGAAACGTACTCCAAGTGGAAGGTCAGAAACCAACCGGTCCATACACGTTCAGGAGCGCAGTACACCATCGGAGGCAACAAGCGAGGTCAGAAACAGGCCGAGGTCAAAACACGTGCGGGACCACGGTACATAAACAGAGAGCAAAATGGAGTCAAAAGGTAAGCTGAGGTCAAGATGCAAGGAAGACAAATAACAACAAAGCACAGGGAACTCTAGGGGAAACCTTTGTCAGGCAAAGCCTGGAGGGAATGAGGAGGTTTAAGAGGTCTGCCCGGACACCGCCCCACAGCTGATTGGTGTGGCGTCCGGGCCCTCTGATTGGTCCTGAGGGACACACTCTCAGTTGGGAGAGTCTGCAAAGCTGTTCCTCCTGGCTCAGGAGCAGCAACTTTCCCAGGGTGTGGTGCCAGGGTAGACTTATTAACCCTTGCAGGTCGTTGTGCTAAATGGGTGGAAGACTGCCCAGACGAACATATCCTGACAGTACCCCACCTTTTAGGAGGGGCCACTTGACCCTTACCTGGTCCGGGTATCTCTGGATGAGAGTCGTGGAATTCCTTGATGAGGAAATCAGCATGAATGGACCTAGCAGGAACCCACTCTCCTCAGGATTGTAACCCTTCCAATAGACCAGGTATTGCAGCGAGCTTTGTACTCTGCGAGAGTCAATAATTCGTGCCACCTCATACTCTAACTCCCCCTTAATTCTAACGGGAGGAGTAGGTTTAGCAGGTGGGATAGCGGATGGAACGTACCTCTTCAGGAGCGACAGGTGTAAAACATTATGTATCCTGTAGGCCACTGGATTATTCACCTCCAGAATGACACAAGGACCTACAAAGCGTGGTGCAAGCTTACCAGAGGGGACCTTTAAACGGAGATTCTGGGTAGACAGCCAAACCTTTTCCCCAACCTTAAATCCTCCAGTACAAAGGCGCCTCTTATCACCTTTTCCCTTCTGGATGTCCTGGGCGTTCGCTTGGGCCCAGACTGTGCACAGAACATTAACAATGGCATCCACCCCACTATGATCAGAAGTAGCGCCGGACAATAATGCGTGTCTAGGATGGAAGCTGTAATTACAGAAAAACGGAGAAACACCAGACAAACTGCTATCCTGGTTATTAATAGCGAATTCCACCAAAGGTAAGTATTTCACCCAGTCTCCCTGCTGATCGGAGACAAAATACCTGAGTTTTTGCGTTACAGTTTGATTCATCCTCTCCGTCTGCCCATTGGTCTCAGGGTGGAAAGCAGAGGAGAAGGACAGGGTGATACACAGGGCCTTACAGAGAGCTCTCCAGAAACAAGCAACAAATTGAACTCCTCTGTCATACACAATATTTTCAGGTAGCCCATGCAGTTTAACGATATGTCTGATGAAAAGTTCCGCAAGCTTTTTGGATGATGGTAACGCCTTTAACGCAAGTGGAACATCTTACTAAAGCGATCCACTGCCACCCAAATGACCGTCTTGCCCTCAGAGGTAGGCAGATTGGTCATAAAATCGAAGGAAATGTGAGTCCAAGGTGGATCTAGTATAGGAAGACGACAAAGTTCACCAGGAGGGCGAGTTCTGGGAACCTTTGCCCGAGCACAAGTGTCGCAGGCTGTTACATAGGCCGCCACATCACGGGACAATGACGGCCACCAGTAATTTCGGGAAATGAGTCTCTTTGTGTCAGACACTCTAGGATGTCCAGATAAGACTGAATCATGTAATTTTTTTAATAATCGTAAATGTACTGAGTGGGGACAAAGACCTTAGAAACAGGAAAATCTCCTGGTCTCAAATCCTGGTGTGTCTTGATCTCCGTGGCTAAGTCAGGGGAGATGACAGAGACGACCATTTCTTTATGTAAAATGGGCCCTGGATCATCCTGAGGTGAGTGACTGGGACAGAAACTTCTAGACAACGCGTCTGCCTTAACATTGTTAGAACCAGGTCTGTATATAACCACAAAGTTAAGTCGAGTAAAGAACAATTCCCAACATGCCTGATGAGGGTTCAACCTTTTAGCAATCTCTAAAAAGGTAAGTTTCTTATGATTGGTTAGGACCGTGACTTGCTGCTGGGCATCCTCGAGGAAGTGACGCCATTCCTCGAAAGCCCATTTAATTGCCAATAATTCTTGGTTCCCAACGAGAATTTACGGGAAAAGAAGGCACATGGCCGAAGATTAGTCAAGGCGGTCAATCCCTGAGATAGCACTGCCCCCGCTCCAAACTCCGAAGCATCCACCTCAACGATAAAGGGTTTGGTATGATCGGCTTGAACCAACACTGGGGCTGCGACAAAACACTGCTTGAGTTTTTCGAAAGCCTCTAAGGCCTCCAGTTGCCAGTTACTTTTTAGTCATATCAGTTAATGGCCGGACGAGAACAGAAAAATTATGATTACATTTTTGATAATAATTGGAAAAGCCTAAGAACCGCTGTAAGGCTTTCAGGGAGGATGGGCGAACCCAATCGAGAACAGCTTGAACTTTCCCGTGATCCATACGGAATGAGTTCGGAGTCAAAATATATCCCAGGAAAGGTATCTCCTGAACCCCGAAAACACATTTCTCAAGTTTGACAAACAAATGATTTACCCTCAGAATCTGCAAAACTTGCTTAACGTGAGAAAACCAATCCTGCAAATAAATTAAGATATCATCCAGATAAACAACCATACAATGACCAATGAGATCACGGAACACATCTTTCACAAGGTTCTCGAAGACCTCGGGAAATGTTACACAACCCAAAGGGCATAACCAAATATTCAAAATGGCCCTCTGGCGTATTAAATGCAGTGTTCCATTTATCCCCCTCCTTGATACGAATAAGGTTGTAAGCCCTTCTCAGATCCAGTTTGGAGAACCACTTTGCCTCCTGAATTTGATTGAACAGGTCGGAAATCAAGGTAGGGGATATTGGTTCTTAACCATTACCTTATTGAGTTCCCGGTAATCAATGCAAGGACAGAGACTACCATCTTTTTTCTTTACAAAAAAGAACCTCACACCCTTAGGGGACACCGAAGGCCGGATATGACCCTTCTGTAGACTCTCTGCAATGTACTGCTTCATGGCAAGTCTCTCCGGACCAGACAGATTGTATATCCTGCCTTTAGGAAATCTCACCCCCAGCAATAGTTCAATAGCACAATCATAGGGCCTATGCGGGGGTAACTGCTCAGACTAAGTCTTGGAAAAAAACACAGCTAAGTCGCGAATAAAGGCAGGAATCTGCTCAATCTCCTCATTACCAAGGATGATGGGAAGACATTTATTAATGCATTGCTTACCCCACCTAATTAATTCTCCAGAATTCCAGTCAATCACAGGGTTGTGCTTCTGAACCCAGGGCAACCCTAACACCACGTCAGCAGGTAAGCCCTCCATGACAAACAGAATACACCTCTTAGTGTGCATAGATTTGACCAGCATCTCAAGCTCAGGAGTGCAATGTTGGATCTTGCCCTTGACCAACGGGGTAGAATCTATCACTACCACCTGCAAAGAATCAGATAGAGGCCTCCAGGGAAGGCCCAGACGCTTAATAAATGACGCATCCACAAAGTTGCAAGCTGATCCCGAATCCACAAAGACCCTCCCGGAACTAGACCTGGAAAGATACGAAATCTTAACTGGAAGCAACAACTTTTTTGACACCATGGGAAATATCTGTTCATCTAGGTGACCCTCCCGTGAGTCACCTAGGCGCTGGAGTTTTCTGGCTGGGTTCTCCTGTTGGGACACTTCACGGATGCAACGTGACATCCTGCGGTCACTGGCTGGACCCGCAGATGAGGCTCCTAGTTGCATAGGCTCCTCGGGGGCAGCTCATCATGAGCAGGTCCTGGGGAGGTGACTGAACGGGGCAGTGGAGTAACATGGGGTAGCGGAGTAAATGTCCTCTCCCGGCATCTCTCCCTAAACTATCTATCCAGGCGAACAGCCAAAGCCATAGCCTCATCAAGTGTGCCAGGGGTGGGATAGGCTACCAACATGTCTTTCACATGGTCAGCTAGCCTCAATCTGAACTGGCACCTAAGGGCTGGGTGATTCCACCCCAATGGAACACACCAACGGCAGAACTCTGAACAATACTCCTCTACCATCCTCTTGCCCTGTCTTAAAGTGGTGAGCTGTGTTTCAGCCACTGCTTCCGTATCAGAGTCGTCAAAAAGAAGCCCCAAAGAGTAAAAAAAGCGGTCTACTGAAGACAACTTGGGCGAGTCGAGGGGTAGCGAGAAAGCCCATTCCTGGGGAGACCCTTGAAGTAGGGACATAATAATTCCCACCCTCTGCTTCTCATTACTTGAGGTAAGTGGGCGGAGGTGAAAGTACAATCGGCATCCTTCCTTAAACACTAAAAAGGAATTTCTGTCCCATGCGAACCTCTCAGGTAATTGAATAGGAGGCTCACTAAACGGGGAGAGAGGTGCCGAAGGACTCCCAACCTGAGGGGTACCCTGGGAGGTTTCCAACAGCATGTAAGATAAAGACGAATCGGCTCCAGCAACGAACGTCTCATAGATGGAGAAAAAATATGCAGGTGCAGATCGGGCTGAGTTAATAAAACGTATTCACTTGTTTATTCATTCCATTTTAAAAGCCAACATGCACATACAACGAGAGACCCTCCATGTACGGTGCCTGTACTGAATGGGAATAATCCGCCGACGCGTTTCGGGTCACGTGACCCTTACTCATGGCCATGCCAAATGACAGCCACAAAATCTTCATGATTTAGAGCAGATTCTCAAAGAGGAGTGGACCAAAATTCCTCCTGACATTAAAGATGAGCGAAGAGTAAAATGTTCACGTTCGAGTTGAACTTCGAACAGTAGTGGTGATCGGTTCGGGGTTCGATTCAAACTCGAACCCCATTAAAGTCAATGGGAGAAGATGTTTGATCTAATTTCTATACCTATGCAGGTGAGGAGAAGCTGTAATTACCATCCATAGCAGTAAACTGGATACGTGGAACGACTCTAAGAGTGACAAAAAAAATTGAGAGGCTAAAATACTTAATTCCTTTCAATGGCTAACTGAAAAAATGAGGACAGCTTGCAAGCAGGGGCGTAGCTATAGGAGATGCAGCGGTAGCAGCTGCTACAGGGCCCTGCATCCTGAGGGAGCCCAAAAGCCCCTTTGACACTTAAGAAGACACCAGTATTGGAAACGGCACATGGTAACTGGCAGGGGTGCCAGTAGGGCCCTTATCAAAAAGATGCCCACTGATATGTTAAAAAATAGGAACTAGTAATGGGTGGAGGCCCCATTTGATTTGGTTGTATGGGGCCCTGAAATGGTTAATAGATGACTGATGGTGGCCCTGGTAACAGTGGTGCCCCAGTTCACTTTTTGCACCAGGGCACAAGAACTTGAACTTACGCCTGTGCAGGCCGGACTTGATGAGACGGCAGTACCATTGGTGGCAGCGAGAACATGCCAATGGGGAATATGGAAGTTCCGGTTTGACAAGATTAGGCAGCAGTACCATTGGTGGCTGCGAGAACATGGCAAAGGGGAACAGCGAGGTTCCGGTTTGACAAGATTAGGCGGCAGTACCATTGGTGGCAGCGAGAACATAGCAATGGGAAACATTGAGGTTCAGGATAACAGGGCTTAGTACATTTGGTGGTAGTACAGGTGGAGGCATTTAAAAAATAAAGATTAGGAGGGATACAAAGAGGAAAAGTAAGAGGTGTATGCAGTGCACATCAAGGTCGTACAGGTGTATATTTCAAAATAAATTCAGCCGTGAGACATGTAAATCTAGATGTTGGCAGCAATAGAATACAATTTGTAGAAGCAGCAGGCACAGGAACTACAGACGTGGGATATAGTATAGTTTAAATGTGTATTTCACATTGCCAAGAAGATGTTCTAAAGTTTACTAGTCAGCAACCAGGGCAACAAAATGGTCAGAGATCGATGCTCGATTCATTTTTATAAATGTCAAATGATCCACATTGTCAGGGAAAAGATGGATACGTTTGTCAGTTATCACCCGGCCAGCTGTACTGAATTTGTGTTCCGAGATAACACTGGCTGCTGGGCAGGGTAAAACTTCTATGGCGTGTCGAGCAAGCTCAAGCCATTCATTTAGTTTGGACACCCAGAAGTTGAATGGGTCCAGACCAAGTCCAAAAACATTGATGTTGAGCTGCAGGTAGTCATGGACCATGGTCTTAAGGGGGTCTCTGTGTGTTTTAATGATGCCCTGCCTTGCAGGCGTTGGTGAGGTGGTAAAAATCGATTGCCAAGTCTTACCCAGTAGGGTTCTGCCACAGTGCCTACTGTGGCTATTTGCCATTCTACTGCTGCCGCATTGCTGACATTGTTTCACCATGACATTAGAATGTGAAGATGACACAAAAGATGTTTCGAGTTGGTCAATGAGCACTGTTTCAAAATCCTGCATTCGACTGTCAACTTCTGTGGGTGGAAAAAAATTGCTCACTTTTGTCTTGTAACGTGAATCAAGGAGGGTGGCCACCTAGTAATCGCTGTTCATTTTTATTGCTTTGATTCATGGATCATGTTGCAGGTAATGTAGCATCCAAGCACTCATTTGGGATCTCCCAAGCCTCTGGGTCGAGGTGCACTAACGGAATCTTTCTCCTCTTCCTCCTCTTCCGGTAATCTGTGCCAACCTCTTATGACTGAAGGGTAATTAGTACCGGTGGTGTCCACCCCTGCCTCCTCATCCTCCTCTACAGCCTTATCCTGACCGTCACCAGAGCCCTGGCTAGCCTCAAGCGCTCTACTCTGTGAGCTGAGCTGCCATCCGGCACCCGCCCTTAACCCAGAACCACTGCCTAAAGAAGACATATACAATTACAAAATAGTCGGGCCTGATACATCTTCCGGCGAGTAAGGTTCTGTGTCTGCCTCCTCAATCGCTGAAGCATGTGGAGGGTGGAATTCTAGATTACATATCAGATGATTGACGGGGAGGTCCAGATGACGATGCAATGATGCCAGTCGTGCCGAAGCAGGGTGTGAACACCAGAAGTGTGAGCAGAGACCTTGAGCCTTCCTCAGCAGACAGTCAAGACCCAGGTAGCGCTAGAGAAATTTCTGCAGAACCAGGTTCATGACATGTGCCAGGCAAGGGATGTGCGTAATTCTACCGATTTTCCATCTCCCATGGTCACACACCACCTTGCCTTGCGGCAAGTTCTTAGCACCCAGCCACTGGTCAGTCTGAGTGCACAGAGCTGTCCACAGCTCTTGACTGTGTGTTGACAGTCTCCAAGACAAATTCATTTGAGAACGGCCTGGTTTCTCTTGGCACGTGATGCTACCCATTGAGTTTGGGGATCTGGACTCTGCACCATCCCAGCAGTGTTGAAGAGTGTCAGCCGAGACCCATCACCAGAGGAACTGTCATCCACCAAACTCACCCAGTGAGCAGTCAGGGAGACATAACGCCCTTACCGTGTTTAATAGTCCATGTGTCTGTAGTGAGAATGTCTTTGGTGCACACAGATGCAGCCAACGTGCTGGAGATCTTTTCTGCAACTTGGCAAGCCAGGGCAGGGACAGTTTTTCTTGCAAAGAAATGCCTTCTCGGCATCTAATTTTATGGGGCATGCCAGGGCCATGATGTGGCGCAACTCATCTGTGTCCACCAGACAGAAAGGCAAAATTTCCAAGGCAACAGCCTGGCTTTGGGATTGTTGGGGTGAAAGCGTTTCTTATGCTCCCACACCTGGTACACAGAAGGCTGGATGCTGGACTGGGCTGCTGTATTGCGTGCAGGTCACACTGGTGGAAGGGGAAGGTATAAGCTGTGTTGCTGATGGTGGGAATTGGCTGACAGTATCTGGGACTGGGGATGGTGCTTTCTCATGCTGCTCCAGCATATCGGCAGCAGAGGACCGCTTGGGCTTGGAAGTGACGGAGGAGACAGAAGATGTCACGGTGGTTGGAAGCCCAGGACCTGTGTGGCCTTTTTCTCAAAGTGACTATTCCACAGCAATTCAAGCTTTCCATGCATGTGCCTGTTCATGCTCGTGGTACTTAAACTCTTTTCATTCTTTCCTTTACTGACGCGTTGATGGCAAATCCAGCATATGACTTTAATCGACGAATATGAGGCTTGATCGAAAAAAGGCCCAGGCTTCACAGGTCCTGAAAACCTTGTACCGGTGTTCCGGCTGCCAGTACTGACCACGACTTGCGGAGTAATGTCAGCAGACTTGTGTGACTGCCCTCTCCCTTTCTGAGGCCGGCCTCCACTGATGATGTGCTCGCCAGCTGCTGCTCAAAAGACCACATTGGAACTGCAATGTCATCATCATCACAGGTGACTTCCTCTTCCTCACAGTTTACATCCTCAAGCTGAGGGCTAGAAGTCACAAGCACTGCGAGGCATTGCTGACCGCTCGGTATTTTTGCGAACGGACCACCATCCTTCT
The DNA here is from genome assembly GCA_025379985.1 of Phyllomedusa bahiana. Taxonomy (NCBI): domain Eukaryota; kingdom Metazoa; phylum Chordata; class Amphibia; order Anura; family Hylidae; genus Phyllomedusa; species Phyllomedusa bahiana. The sequence continues at coordinate 32,714 of JAODAL010012868.1, read as the reverse complement.
TTTTTGAGGGCATCAGCGATTGGGCGTCAGAGCGACAAAATCATTCTCTTTGGCCTCTTGATCTTTTGAAATGCCTTCTGACCCAAACCGCATGTGATCAAAGAGCTCTACAGAATATGGATTATTCGAAATTGTCTGTATATTGGTTGTGACTTTTGGCCCACATTTGCTTCAGGTTGGACTGATGATGATGACATTTGTGGCCTTGACTGAGAGCAAGAGGAGGTAAAACCGCTTGATGCAGGGTCTGATAACCACAGAAGAAATGATTGGCGATGCTGTTCAGTAATGAGAAGCAGGGGGAACTGAGCAAGTGATGACAGGCCTGACAGTCCTGCAACTGACGATGTGCTCTCTTTTGTGTTGTCCAGAGCACTGGAAGGAGTGCCTTGTCTCATATCTCTATCTCCACTTCCTACGCCCCTCCTTTCTCGCTTACCACCTCTATTTCTCACCATGTTCAATAGCTAACTATTATAACTCTGCGCGTGGCACAAGATATAAGTAATAAAATAGAGAGAAGTGTATATATATATATATGTGGATCACAATAACACACTGGTATATTTCAGCGTTATGTGGACTTAAAATCTGGCAAAATTACACTTTTTGACATTGGGTAAGATATAGCAACAGAGAAAATTCTATTTCCTGGATATATATCTATATGACAATAACACAAGGTATATTTGAAAGGTATTTCACTCCCAAAATTTCAAAAATGAACTTTCTCCCCTCAGAATAATTTTCACCAACCAACCACTATTTAAAATATATTAATTTGTATAGGAGATTTGGAGACGGTGTGTTATACAATTACTGAACCCCCAAAACGGCAAAAATGAACTTTTCTCCACTCAGAATAATTTTCACCAACCAACTGCTATTTAAGATATATTTTTTTTGTGTAGGAGATTTGGAGATCGTATGTTATACAATTACTGAACCCATTAAACTGCCAAAATGAACTTTTCTCCACTCGTAATAATTTTCACCAACCAACCACTATTTAAATATAGTACAGAGAGTGGGCTGAAAATGGTGTTCAGAACGCAATACAGTGAAATATATATAACATGGTCATGTGATTTTAGCAGTCAATGAGAGCCCTACACTTCAGAGATGACATTTTCGACACTTCTCTGTGCTCTGTACTGATTGGATAGCTACCAAAAATGCAGAAAGGCGCTGAAAACTATTAAAATGGCATGTTGATGTTTGACTCGAACTTAATTTTTCTCTAACATTTCGATCAGCACTACCTGACATATGTGCAAACCTCATCATCAACTACAAAAATGACTGCTGTGCTTGTCAACAAGGGTTTTCCCACCAAGTATTAAGTCTGGTTTGCCAGAGGGATCAAATACTTATTTCTCACTGCAAGATGCAAATACATTTATATAATTTATGTGATTTTCTGGATTTTATTTTGGATATTCTGTCTCTCAATGTTAAAATTAACCTACCCTTAAAATTATAGACTGTTCATGTCTATGTCAGTGTGCAAACTTACACAATCAGCAAGGGATCAACTAATTGTTTCCTTCACTGTAACTGCTTTCTCAGATATGTTTGCATTAAGGCTAGAGCTCGAGTACTTACTGTGAAGAATTCTCTCTCTTGTTTCCCTGTATATCAAAGCTCTTGTCTACATGACTGTGTCTCATATTTTTCCACTTTTCTCTTTTACAATTGTGGTGACCCAGCAGCTGCAGTTGTCACGATGGCTCTCCCCCAAACCTCTCAGGCTCCCCTGGGAACATCACCCAAAGGGTCTATGGGTACAGGAGTAGGTGTTGTTCTTCCTTGGGATGCATTCTGGAAATAAGACTCTCTGCCCTGATAGAAGGTGTCCTTGATGTTAGGGCAGAATAAGAGAAAGAATGCTAAGTGGTGCAGTGCAAAACAGTTCCTTTACTCCATGCTAGTTGTTGTACCCAAAAAATAAGCCTTTCAAGAAACACATTACAGTCCATACAGAAAGCCTGTAGCAATGAAAAGCCCACATTTTAGGATCCAAACTTTTAACTATTTTCTCAGACGGAGCTTACTTGCTTGCCCCAAGCAATCTGAAGTCTTATTAAAGACTAGTGGGTTGAGCTAGGCCGGAGGCTGCTACACATCAAATGATATGTACTTCTACTTTACAGGATTCCATTCCAGAAGCTGTCATGTTTTCCCTTTTCTTAGACATCTCTGGCTTACTGGTCCTTTCTTAGACTCAGGGCGAAGAGTTATGGAAACTGTCTCTGGACTTAGCTAGCATCACGACTGGGTTGCTGTACTGAATAACACAACACACTATAACAGTGAACAGTGAACAGCAACTGATAACTCTACTAAAAATTCTCTAGAACAATAACTGGAGGGTCCTAATAGCTCTGTTCATACCCTAGTTGCCTAGGTAACCATCATTGCCTTAGGTTTGTACCACACATTAACTCTTGGTGTACAGAACAAGACTGCATTATCTTTCAATCTCCACATTGTAAACAACACTTATACTGAAAACAGCACTAATCAACAGGGGATAAAATCAATTAAGTAGTGTACACTCCTGTACATTACACATTGACGTGATTGTGCAAGCTTTGAAAAAATGCAGCTCAGGACTATCCACAAGGACATGTACCATGCATGTATTAGAAGAAAACAATGATCTTCACTAACCACAGATGCCTCTGCATTGCTCAGGAGATAAGTCCATGAGCAATAGATGGCTTTAATAAACATGGAGTATAGATCAGCTCACCAAACACTCAATAAGTGTAAGAACCATAGTCCCAGTACTTTAAACCAACAAAACAGTACATGTTTCACTCTAATCAAGTAAAAGAACATAGTAAATTCTATTTGTTTATGTACTGTAGATATACAATACTGAAATATAGCATAGAATTCACAAGAGCACACAAAAGTTTTAATTGCAGACTCTTACCATGGAGCCACTGCTGTAGTTAATTGGTACACATTGGAGCTACATGTACAAAACAGCAAGAGATTTTTAATCAAGACTATGAAACAAAATCTTTGCTAAGGTGCACATAACTTCAGGCTTAATCAGCCATATTTATAAGCTGTGTTGATCCAGAGGAAAATAAAAACAATATTAAAAACAGTTTATGTTTCACTATGTTCTGTGTAAAGACTGATCTAGCAGAAAAAGTAAACTATATAACTGTTAAAATGAGTGTTTTATTAAATACCTTTTTTTGTTTTTAACCCCTTCCTGACATTGGATGTACCTGTACATCCTACATCGTGATTGTGGCAGCTAAGGGAAAGAGGGAGGGAGCTGCCTCTATCTCCATCGGCACTGTTGCAATGTGATTGCTGCTTATGATGATTAACCTAGCAACCCGGAAGCCTTTGTTAGGTGTACGGGCTGCCTGTGACTTCATTTTGCCCAGCCATGCCGTGGGACATAGTGATTGACAGTTACTATGGATACCAGTACATATTAGTACTGGTATCCATTCTGTAGAGGGTCCAAGTTCCGTCATAGACGGGAGGTATTTATCACCGAGGTGGCTGGCCTCGGTGAGATAAAAAACCCAGTTAACGTGATGCCAGCAACAGTGCTTGCTGCTGAGCAGTTTTCTACGTAGGTTCTGGGTCGTTTTTTTATGGATAGGCCCAAGAGTCTGGATGGGATGGCCGCTACAAAACTACAGCCCAGGTCATAACGGCCAAATAAAAGGCAGCAGGTTAAGGAAGTATGGAGGTTTGCTTCTGGACCTGCAACCAGAAGCTGTGGACTGCCGTGCTGTGAGGCCGTGTAAACCTGAAGGTTTGTGTGGGTGAGCATAACCTATTGCCTTTGGGTTCCTGAAGTAAGGGCTTTAGGTTATATGAATTCCTGTTATGCTGAAGATAAGCTGAATTTCTGTTTGATTCTTGTGGACTTCACAATAACTATCGCTTCATTATTCCCTGTGCATGTGCTTGCCTTTGAACTGACCCCTCACAATTGTAACAGTGATCTAATGGGGACAAGTTAAAAATAAAAAGTAAAACACAAAAAATAAAATAAAACACATATAAACTACTCTTTTCCTCTTTAAAAACGACAATAAGTAAAGTATGCATATTTGGTATCACCACGTGCATGTTTTTTAATCCGCATGGTGAATGCTGTAAAAAAACTGAATTTCTGTTTGATTCCTGTGGACTTCACAATAACTATCGCTTTATTTGGACATTATTCCCTGTGTATGTGCTTGCCTTTGAACTGATCCCTCACAATTGGTGTCTCGGATGCGGGCAACATCCCTGAAATAAGAAGTGCATATCCTGGGTCAAGGCAGCAACAGGGTTAAAAACCAGTCGGAAAACATGGAGGAGCTACTCAAGCACCTGGTCCAGGCCCAAGCACAGCAGCAGCAAGCTCACACGGAGACTGTGAGAGCACAGCAAGAGACCAACAAGCTTCCTCTCCAGCAGATGCCGATCTTAACTACGTTGGTCAGAGCCAGAGAGGTGGAGGCCATCCCAACGCCAGGGGAGAACCGCAACGCCAGGAGAAATGTACGCGAGGGGTTACAGAAAATGATGCCAGAGGATGACGTTGAGGCCTTTCTAACGGTCTTCAAGAGGGTAGCTGACCGGGAAAAGTTACCTCCAGAGCAGTGGGCCGAGGTCCTCGCCCCTTACCTCACCGGCGAGCCTCAGAGGGCCTATTTTGACTTGACGATGCAGGACGCCAAAGAATATGGGAAGCTCAAGGCGGAAATTCTGGCGCGACTGGAAGTAACGCTGGCCATCCGGGCGCAACGGGTGCATCGCTGGGGATACAGCAAGGACAAGCCAACAAGATCCCAGATGTTTGAACTGTTGAATCTTGTCCAGAAGTGGCCTCAACCGGAGACCTGCACTCCTGCCCAAGTGGTCGAGCGGGTTGTCATGGACAGGTTTGTGTATTTGCTCCCTAGGCCCATACAGTGCTGGGTGGCACAGGGGGATCTCCAGAGTGTGGACGAGCTTGTGGGGCTCGTCGAGCGTTATGTGGCAGTAGAGACCTCCCTGAGTGAGTCAGGGAGATCAAGAAGGGACCTAAGACCACTGTGGAGGCGCGTCCTCAAGTCAGGAGGGGGACTGACCTCAGGTCAAGGGGTCCTGGCCATGACATCATTTGCTGGAGATGCCAGAACCCCAGTCACATAGCTGCCCAGTGTCCAGAGTCCACGGAGCCTATGGAGAGTGCTATAGGCCGACGCTGCTCGTGGTCCGATCGACCCTCTAACCCCTGATGAAGCCAGGTTAGCTGGCAAAACATGTCGGGGAGGTCAGATATGACGTTTTAAATTATGATTTCTCACCTCTGTCTAGAAGTGTCACCTGCTGCAGAGGGTGTCACAATGGGGCCTTTTTTATTTTGTGTCCATGAGATTAGGGACGACTGCCCAAGTAGGAGGCTTGGGATCCCTTACTGGAGCTAGTAAATTGCTGTATATATAAGGCTTTCCTGTTAATAGGTGGTGCTCCACCAGACTTGATAATAGTAAAGGAGCTATTCCTTCTTTCAGAAGCAAAAAGGGTTAAATGGTGAGGTTAGAAATCAGGTTTTGAAATAGTGTGTATAGAGGTTAAGAATTATACATAATAAAAGTTACGTTTTAGTGTTTTACAGATAGAGAACTGATAGAGTTTAAGTTTGCCTATTGCAAAATAGTAAATATATTTTGTATGGGTGACACCCCAGGTGTTTACTTGACATCGCGAAGGAGACCTGGGAGAGTGAAGCCACCCCATACAAGAGTGTCATTGAACATGTGGCACAGATGCAGGATAGGCTATCTAATGTAATGCCCATTGTAAGAGAACATCTTCTGCAGGCCCAAGAGGCACAGTCCCAGGTATACAATCGGTCAGCCAGACTCCAAGAGTTCAGACCGGGGGATCGGGTACTGTAGAGAGCAAATTCCTGGCAAAATGGCAGGGTCCCTACGAGGTGGTGGAGAAGCTGGGTGAAGTCAATTACCGCATACATCAACCTGGTAGGAGAAAACCCCTGCAGGTATACCACGTGAATTTGCTCAAACCATGGAAAGAAAGAGATCCTCCCCCAGAAACGGGTTTGGTGACCCAACCAGGCCCAGATATTGCAGCGGTCAAAATTGCTGAGACCCTTTTCCCTTCCCAGAAGCAGCAATGTAGAGAGTTGTTGCAGCATAACAGGGACCTGTTCTCAGAGGTGCCAGGGCTGGTAAAGGGCATTGAGCACGAGGGGCTGACTGAACCACATGTTCGGGTACATGTGAAACCCTATAGGATCCCTGAAGCTCGCCGGGAAGTAATGGCCAATGAGGTGAAGCAGATGTTAGATTTAGGGGTAATAGAGGAGTCCAAGAGTGGCTGGTCCAGTCCAATAGTTCTGGTACCAAAACTGAACGGGGAATGGAGGTTTTGCAATGACTTCCGCAAACTCAATGAGGTGTCTAAGTTCGATGCCTACCCTATGCCCCGGATAAACAAACTAATTGAGAAGCTAGGGCCAGCCCGCTATATATCACCACACTAGACCTAACCAAAGGGTACTGGTAAATCCCGTTGTGTAGGGAAGCTAGGGAGAAGACGGCTTTCTCCACACCAGACGGCACATATCAGTATGTACGGATGCCGTTTGGATTACAGGGAGCACCAGCTACGTTCCAGAGGGCCATGGACCGTATATTGCGTCCCCATAGGAAGTATGCAGCTGCTTACCTTGATGACATTGTCATTTTTAGCAGGGACTGGGCGAGTCATCTGCCTAGGTCCAAGCAGTGCTGGATGCTCTAAGGGAGGCCGGGTTCACTATAAACCCCAACAAATGTGCCATGGGTTTGGAGGAAGCCAGATACCCTGGTTATATAGTGGGAAGAGGGAAGATTAAGCCCCAAATAAATAAGGTGGAGGCGATCCAGATCTGGCCTCAACCCCTCACAAAAAAGCATGTCAGGGCCTTCTTGTGGATAGTGGGGTATTACAGAAGATTCATCCCAAATTTTGCCGAGGTCGCAGTACCCTTGACGGATCTCACTAAGGGCACAAAATCAACCATGGTAAAGTGGTCCCCAGAAGTAGAGCAGGCTTTTCAGAACCTGAAGCAAGTTCGCTGTAAACAGCCAGTGTTGGTGGCCCCTGATTTCTCCAAAACATTTATTGTGCAAACGGATGCAGGGCTGGGGGCTGTCATGTCCCAAGAGATAAATGGGGAGGAACACCCCATTGTATATTTGAGCCGTAAATTTTCCCCATGTGAGAAAAACTACTCTATTATAGAGAAAGAGTGCTTAGCCATCAAGTGGGCCCTGGATGCGTTGAGATACTATCAGCTCGGTAGGAAATTTAAGCTGGTGTCAGCCCACGCACCCTTAAAATGGATGCGAGAGAAAAAGGGTAACAATGCCCAGGTCACTAGATGGTTCCTGGCACTTCAAGACTTCCGGTTTTCTGTGGAACACAGATCGGGGAAGATGCATGGTAATGCCAATGCCCTATCAAGGGTGCATTGTATAGTGGCAGAAGGTGCCCAACCCCTCGGCTTTGGGCAGAGGGCGGTGGGTATGTAGAAGGGTCAGAGGTTCCGTCATAGACGGGAGGTATTTATCACCGAGGTGGCTGGCCTCGGTGATATAAAAAACCCATTTAGCGTGATGACAGCAACAGTTATTGCTGCTGAGCAGTTTTCTTTGTAGGTTCCGGGTCGTGTTTTTTATGAAGCAGCCCAAGAGTCTGGGTGGGACAGCCACCCCAATACTCCAGCCCAGGTCTTACCGGCCAAATAAAAGGCAGCTGGTGCAGGAAGTCTGGAGGTGTGCTTCTGGACCTGCAACCAGAAGCTGTGGACTGCCGTGCTGTGAGGCCGTGTAAACCTGAAGGTTTGTGTGGGTGAGCATAACCCATTGCCTTTGGATTCCTGAAGTAAGGACTTTATGTTATATGAATTCCTGTTATGCTGAAGATAAGCTGAATTTCTGTTTGATTCTTGTGGACTTCACAATAACTATCGCTTTATTATTCCCTGTGCATGTGCTTGCCTTTGAACTGACCCCTCACAATTGTAACAGTGATCTTAGGGGACAAGTTAAAAATAAAAAGTAAAACACAAAAAATAAAATAAAACACATATAAACTACTCTTTTCCTCTTTAAAAACGACAATAAGTAAAGTATGCATATTTGGTATCACCACGTGCATAACAATCTGTCCTATAAATCTGTCATGTTTTTTTTTTTTTTAAATTGAAAGTTTTATTAAATTTTTAACATAGGTAAAGGAAGACATTGCACACATGTACATTTTAACAAAGGCATTCAGCATACAAGCCTAACAATAATTCTCTAATGAAGGAACTTGGAAAAGTTAGGTTGAATATGCTGCATTTGAAAGTCCAGAGAGTTATAAAGGAGAAAGCTGTAGCCTTGAGTGCTAATGTCAGAGCTTACAAAAAACATTGAAGTCTACTTTTTAAGTCATGAACATATAGAGACTTTAAGACAAAGAAACAGGTAGCGGTACATACAAAGGAAAGAAGGGTAAGGGTGGGGTGGGTGACCACGTGCTGTCATGTTTTTTAATCTGCATGGTGAATGCTGTAAAAAAACGGCCAAAAAAAACAGAATTATGATTTTTGTTCGTCCTGCAGCACATAAAATAAGATAAAAAGCGATCAAAAACTCATAGAAATGGCAACATGGTACCAATGAAAACATTAGTTCATCCTGTAAAAAAAAAAAATCCATACATAGCTCTATGGATAGAAAAATCAAATAGTTATGACTATCAAAAGATAGTGATGCATATATATTGTTTTACACAATAAAAATGCTTTATCATAAAAAAACTATAAAAATTGGGTATTGCCATAATCGTATCGACCCACAGAGTAAAACTAACTTGCCATGTATATGCATGGTGAGTGATGTTAAAAATAAAAATAAAAATACTGCTAGGATTGCAGTATTTTATTCACCCTGCTTTCCAAAAATGGATTTAAAAGTGATCAAAAAGCCTTGTCCCCGTAGTAATGATACCAATAAAAAAGTGAACTCATCCCGCAAAAAACAAGCCCATACACAGTTCCGTACCCAGAAAAATAAAAAAAGTTATGACTCTCAGACTATGGCGATGCAAGGACATGTTTTCCTTCTTGAATAACAGTGCTTTTATTGTGTAAAAGCAGTAAAATATAAAAAAAATACAAATTAGGCATTCCTATCAATGGCAACAGCAACTCATCCCACAAAAAAACAAGCCCTTAACCAGCTTCATATAAAGAAAAAAGTTGTGTAAAAAATAAAACATAAAAAACTATATAAAATTTATATCATTTTAATTGTAACGACCTGCATAGTAAAGATATCCTGTCATCTATACTGCTCGGCAAACACTGAAGGCTAAAAAATGAAGGCTAAAAAAAAATGACGGAACTACATTTTTCCCTCCTATTTTCATGGCCTGATGCTAAAAAAAAAACTATGGAACACTGTGCGCCTAAAATGTACAATACACTCCTAGAAGAGATCCATGATGGGTGTTGAGTCCTAGATGGGTTCACTTCTGGAAGGTTCTGATACCATGGCACCCACTCAAATCTGCCTCCCAAAAGCCAAATAGTATTCCCTCCCTTGTACATCCTGCTATGTACCCAAACAGCAGTTTACACTCACATATAGAGTATTACTGAACTTGGAAGAAATTGCATAAACATATTTTGGGTGCTTATTTCAGGATTCCTTGTAAAAAATGTAACATTTTCAGCTAAAACTTTAGATTGATGGAAACATTTTATTTTCATTTTCACAGCCTAACACTGTACACACTATACTCACTACACCCCTGGATATATTCCTTAAGGGGTGTAGTTTCCAATATGGGGTCTTTTTAGGGGTGTTTATAAAGCTTTAGCACCTTAGGGTGCCTGCAAACCTGTAATGGCGACTAACAAAAATTGTAATGAAAATAATCAAAATGAGACTCAAAAGTCTAATAGGTGTTCATCCCATTCTGAGGCTTGTGGTTGAGCCAAATAGTGCACTAGGGCCACATATGGGATATTTCTGAAAACGACAGAATGCGAGGAACTGATGTTGAGTTGCATTTCCTGGTCACATCTGCTGTATTCCTGCGAATAAAGGATAAATATTAAAAATCTGCAAAAAAAAGTGAAATTTTTAAATATCACCTACACTTTGCTTTAATTCCTGTGAAACAATTAATAAACTTTCTAAATACTGTTTTGAATACTTTAAGGGGTGTAGTATCTTAGATTGAGTCATTTATGAGGTTATCTAACATACAGACCACATCAGAACTGGACTGGTCCCTAAAAAAACTGTGTTGCAAATTTTCTTGAAATTTCTAAGCCTCCCAATTAAAAAATATTATTTTTTTTTTAAATGATGCCAGAAGACATATGGTAGATGCTAGTTATAAACTAGTATGTGTGGAATAACAGTTTTACATGCAGAAATTTTTAAGCTTTGAAAATGGCACATTTTTTTTTTAAGTTTTAATGATATTTAGATATTTTCATAAATAAACAAGGATTGTATGGACCAAAATGTCTTACTAACATAAAGTACAATGTGTCGTAAGAAAACAAGCCTTGAATCGAATGGATAGGTAAAAATATCAAAAAGTTATTCCCACATAAAATGTCACATGTCAGATTTTAAAAATGGTGCTCTGTCAGTGAGGTCAAAACTGGCTGCGGCAGTAAGGGGTTAAAATAGGGGTTCATTTTTATAATAAATCCGTATACTGATACAAAGGTTTAAATGTACCCAGAGATTGTTTTTTAACATAATATTTTCCCTGCCGATAGCTACCACTAGAGGGTGCTTCCTATTCTAAGACTTTACGCTAAGAGTTGTCCAGTAAAAAAAATATTGTCTAAATAATCTCTCCCCCATAGTTAGGCAGTGTTACAATATACATCCATCAAATTTTTTGTGGGCTTCCCGCACTTCAAAATTAGCTGTTTGATGGAAGGAAGGTTAGTATTTCTGTGTGTTTCCACACCGGAAACTACTTTGTGTCAAGCTCAGAAGATTAGGGAACCAAAGAGATTTTGCTTTTTTCAGGGCAGCCTTTTAAACCACAACCTTTTGGTCCTGACTACCAAGCGTTTGCCTCTGGCTCTATTCAGAACTCGCGTTGTAACAAATGGAGATAAATGTTGCAAGTATGATAACTTTTCACCTTGAACTGGGAGTTTTAGGGAACTGTACTCGAAATAAGTGCAGGTCTCAGAGTTGAGAGCTACATCTGTCTGACATTTTTTACATATCCTATTGTTATGCCATAAGTGTCTCAGACGATAAAACCCATTCAATTTTTTTCACTTGCTTGACAAATGCTTATCAACTTCCTCTGTTGGTTAAATGTCATATTTTAAATATTTATTTACAATGGTAATTTAACAATCTGTATCTGAAAAAAAAACAGACCTTTGCCCACAATAAAGATATTAGAGACACAACCAGTGTCCGAATGGGAGGGCCTATGTCACACCAGGGGAGTTGATCTTAGGGCTCACCCTACAGCTACTGTATATGAAAATATTACCTGTTAATTTTTAGGCTTCTCAGATATAAGAGCGTGTATTTTACCACATAAAACAGTGTGCAAAACAGAACTGTATTGTGCAGTATGCAATGCCACGTGAGTCACATATCTGTCTCACACATCAGTGTAACTGTCTTACACAGCTGTCTGTTTCATACATGTGTCTAACTGTCTAACACATCTGTCATCAGGTCACCATCATATTACAGTGAATGCAGTACTGATCCCACACAGAAGCTAAATATCCCCTGACATCCAAGGACTCACATGAGACATGTTAACCGATGAGTCATTATTTCCTTTGATGAGTTGTTCCCTTCTCTCATTCCATTCTTTTTCCCTTTCCTTCTTTTGCTCCAGACAACCATAACAACTTTTTTCAGACACAACTCGTCCCTGCAGAATTTGCCACATAAACATCTTAGACTTCTCATTTTCCAGGTTTTCCCTACCAATTCCTACCTCTAGTGTGGGCACCCCCCATTAAGTAAATTGGTAGTAATGTTGTCCACTATTAAGTAGGTAGGTATATAGATCTTCACTAAGAAGGTATATAGGCCCACTGTAGGTAGGTATATAGGCCACCTGTAGGTAGATATACAGTATCCTGTAGATAGGTATGTATGCCCTCTGTAAAGGGATAGGTAGGTATATATGCCCCCTGAAGGTATATACAGTAAACAAGTAGGTATAAAGCCCCCTGTAGGTATATATGTACACTGTATGGATACAACCTCCTATAGGTATATTTGCCCCCTTTAGGTATCCAGCCCCCTAGAGGTATCTATGCTTGGTGTAGGTATGTAGCGTCCTTCTTGGTATCAGGGGCGTCGCTAGGCTGTTTTATTCGGGGCTCGGGCCCCGAATAAAACTCCCTGTTCCCCGAGTCTCCCGGGCTCCAGGCCGCTGCGTGGGCTTGGAGCACCGACTGGCCCTTCAGCTGCATGTGCGTCGCTGGACGCACATGCAGCTGCGGGCTTCTGCGGAGCAGAGAGCGAGCGTCCCTGCTCCGCAGACAGTGTCGGACCGGCTCTGGGTCCGACACTGCGGGGCCGCTGCAGTGTATTAATGTTGTTATTTTTAAAGCGTTTACCTGCCTCAGTGCCCCCAGATACTGCCTGTGCCCCTATAATGCCTGCCTGTGTCCCCCATAACCCTGCCTGTGGCCCCCATATACTGCCTGTGCCCCTATAATGCCTGCCTGTGGCCCCTATATCCCTGCCTGTGGCCCCCATATCCCTGACCTGTGGCCCCATATTACTGCCTGTGGCCCACCATATCCCTGCCTGTGGCCCCCATATACTGCCTGTGCCCCTATAATGCCTGCCTGTGGCCCCCATATCCCTGCCTGTGGCCCCCATATTACTGCCTGTGGCCCCATTTTCCCTTCCTGTGGCCCCACTATTCTGCCTGGGGCCCCATTATTCCTGCCTGGGGCCCCCATATACTGCCGGGGGCCCCATAATGCCTGCCTGTGGCCCCATATACTGCTTGTGCCCTATAATGCCTGCCTGTGCCCATATCCTGCCTGTGGCCCCATATACTGTCTGTGCCCCTATATGCCTGCCTGTGCCCCCATATCCTGCCTGTGGCCCCCATATTCCTGCCGGGGGCCCCCATCTTCTGCGTGTGGCCCAGTCCTCTCTGCGTGTGGCCCCATATACTGCCTGTGGCCCCCATATACTGCCTGTGCCCCTATAATGCCTGCCTGTGGCCCCCATATCCCTGCCTGTAGCCCCCATATACTGCCTGTGACCCTATAATGCCTGCCTGTGGCCCCCATATCCCTGCCTGTGGCCCCCATATCCCTGCCTGTGGCCCCCATATGCTGCCTCAGTGCCCCTATATTCTGCCTCAGTGCCCCTATATACCTTCTTGTGGCCCCTATATACTGCCTCAGTGCCCCCATATACTGCCTGTGGCCCCATATACTGCCTCAGTGCCCCCATATACTGCCTGTGCCCCCCTATATACTGCCTGTGGCCCCTATATACCTGCCTGTGGCCCCCATATACTGCTTCAGTGCCCCTATATACCTAACTGAGGGGACTGCTATACTTATAATTAAGGAGTTGCTGGAAATGTGAGGATTCTAAGATATTTGTGTCTAAATCCTCAGGGACGAGTATTGGCCGGGAGCAATCAGCATGAAGGTGAGAAACGGATGGAGAAGAAAAGGGAAAGTGAACGACGATGATCAGAAAAGACGTCTCCGGTGAGTCACTAAATGTAACTGCAGTGTAATCACTTATATGTCTGCAGAGCGTCTACATACAACTAGTAACTACCACTATATGGTCACTATATGGCAGTGGTATACATCTTCAGAGCCTGTGTACAGCTGATAGTCACATGTGGAGTCTGGCAGGATTATTTGATCCTTATGTAGTAATAGTTTTGGGTCTTGGTTTTGTAGGAGGGTTTTAGTAACAATCACTTGTCTGGTAGATTTGCTCCATGTATCGGTGTATGTTTTGGTGACTGTTTAGGGGTATTGTCATATGAAGGTGAGAAGTTCTGAAAAAGTAAATTTGTCATTGGTGATTTTTACTGTACAGTGACTGCTGAGGAGATGGACGGGATCTGTGTGGGATGTGCAGAAAATTAGTGACAGGAACACAAGGTTTTTCCTGTAAAAAAACATCCACAGTTCACAATGAGGCGTGAAAAATGTCGTGTGAACCCAGCCCTACCCAGAAAAATACAAAGGGCCCGAGCCCCGGATGTTTTAGGACCCTAGCAACGCCCCTGCTTGGTATACAGACGCTTTAGTTATGTAGCCTCCTGTAGGTACACAGCACCTGTAGGTATACAGCCTTGTGTAGGTATATAGCCTCCTGTAAGTATACAGCCCCTGTGAGTATATAGCCTCCTGTAGGAATACAACCCCTGTAGGTATATAGCCTCCTGTAACTATACAGCCCCTGTAAGTATATAGCCTCCTGTTGGATACAGCCCCTGTAGGTATATAGCCTTGTGTAGGTATATAACCTCCTGTAGGAATACAGCCCCTCTAAGTATATAGTCTCATGAAGGTATACAGCACCTGTAGGTATATAGCCTCCAGTATGTATATAAGGTCCCTTCTGACTGATTGGAAAAGATTAAAAAAAAAACGCACCTCTCCCTCTTCCCCCTCTGAGGCGCTCACTCTGGGAGGTAGTATCCAGCGAGATACAGCAGGATGTTGCTCCCAGGATCACCTAGGCCTATGACCTAGGAGATACAGCAGCACAAAAGGTGTGAGAATATTGCTATATCACGCCTCCTGCACTGCTTACTCCTGTTAGTCGGAGGCTCATAGGAGTACTCAATGTGCTGTGCAGAGAGCTCTCTGTTCTGCCATTTAGAAGACCTAGTGGGTCCAGACCTGCACACCGACGTGCTGTCTGGACATGGCACTGATGGAGTTTAGGGCCTACTGGGGGTTTTACCGACTCCCCGGTGGGACAGTCCGAACCTGAACACAACGATATACTACATTAATATGAGTAAAGCTCTATATCAAGAATAGGTGGCCAAAAGGGTTTGGCTTTTCCAGCTTTAAAAGCTTCATACCCTTGTTCTTGTAACCTAAGAATTTTAATGTTAGGTAGGGTACAAGAGGCATATACTGAGAATGAGATTGGGGGAAAGATAAAGCAGAGTAAAGGATCCTGGAACTAGTTTTTTTTTATAGAACAAACAGGAAAGATTGCTGCTCAGCTGCAATGAAAGAAGGCTACGATCATCTCAGGCAATGTACAAATGAACATTATAAAAATCATCGTGAAATGAATGAAGATTCAGGACATCCATTTAGAAAAATTTTTGTTTGTTTGCTAGAACACTTTTTTAATAGTATTATGTATTTACTAAGCTCACAAACTGCTTCTTCTAGTGGCTGCAGCCATCCCAAATAATGTTATAAAGCTATGCAGAGGATATGAAGGTTTGTGTCAAGAAAAACAGAGCAACTGACTAAAACATAAATTAGAGAGACCTCTATATACTGCATTAATATGATATTTAACTTTTTGATGTTAATGTAATGGAAACATAACTGTTAAAACTATTTTACAAACCCTTGTTAAATACCTATTACAGCTTTTGAGCCGTCACACCTAATGGTCCTGAAAAAATTACATTTGCCATGTCATGTATTAATATATTCTTCTGCCACCCAAAAAATAATAGCTTCATTGTTGGAGATAGGTGTTTGCTTTAATGTTTTTTAATTGGGTTATTCTACCTAATGTTCTCCCTTTTGTTAATGTCAGTTCTACTAATGTAGCTATTAAGGAAAAGTTACAGCAAATTCAAACTGAGCTTTTTCATTTCTTTGCACCATGGGATATAACAATATATGTTGGTATACATAAGCAATTACTACCTACAGAACCTGCCCTGCAGGTTTTATACACACGAAAAATCTTAGTTTAATTAAACAGCTCTCCCTTGGCTTTGAACAACCTGTGCTTATTGCCCATTCACACAAGCATATAATCAATTATTTTATTATCCAATTGATTTTCAAAACCTTCTTTGTAGCAGGTTTTTAGCTCCTATGAACATGTGGAACAGTTATGAAAGTTGAATAAATAGGTTTCTTTCATCACTAAAAGAGGACAATAAATAATAAAACAGTTTCAACAAGGCTTCAGCAGGACATCTAAACAGGAAGAAAAAAGATCTGCCATGTTTTGCAGGTTGTAAAGTCCTAACAGATAGCAAATGCCCAGGGATCAGGAACTCAGATATATCATGCTGTTACAATGACCTTTAGAACATATCTATTCACCTTTCCTTCTATTTGTCCTTGAATTTTAAGCTACTATATTGTAGTTGTAGCCTAAATTGAGTTCAATGATTTCCTTAGACCAGTTACATACAGCCATATACAGTAAGTGGCTGGCAATACCTGGACTTTATATAGTTCTGCAAAAGAGAATGTAGATCAACACAGCATTTTGGTGTTGTGGCCATAAACATATATTAACATGCAACTTTATTATGGCCCCAGGGGCCAAACGTTAGTAATATCTTGTTACTAAACCACTAAGAGCATAGTAGTGATAATACTCTAGTTACAATAAAAGCAAACTAAAGGTTAGAAGCTTGAGTGTGCAAGTCATCTCTCTCCATCATTGTATTCTTTGGCCTGTAATACTAATTATTTCACTTTGTTACAGACAGAATTGACCTTAATGATGGCACAATTTTTTTCCATTTTCCTGTTGTCGCATTCCGCAACACATAACTTTATTCTGTCAAAGTTGGCAATACATGGGCGTGCTTTTTTCAGGATTTGTATTTTTTGGTGGCACCATCGTAGAGTAAATATAACATTAATGAATACACTTTTATTAACTCATTCTGGAGAGGCATGGAAAAACACAGCATTTTTGCCACAGCTTTTGACGACTTAAATTGTGTGCCATTTTCCATGCACCAGTAATACTGAACTACCTTTACTATGGATGTCAGTACAATAACAATGACAAATGTATATGTTTAATGTTTTACTGCTTAAAAACTACTTACTATGCCACTTACAGAAGGACGAATTGATTCTAACGAAGTGGAATTCGTTTAGAATTTCAGGAAAACTTGGCTTCTACACGAAAGAGAAGTTTATGATAATTCGCAGGAACGAATTGACTTTTTTTCTAAAATGGCCGTGAGCGCATGGCTTGACATGGGGCAGAGAACTGTGGGAGGAAGAAAGGAACACCCTCAATGACATGTGCAGACATGAAGCCAATCAGCAACCAGCGAGCTTCTTCTTCTTCACAGCCCTATAAATACGAGCGCCATCTTAAATTCTCAAACTTCTTACTGTGTCTCCTGTCAATAAGCATCTATCTGCTGCAGCACTACAATGCACTCTTTACAAAACAAACTCTTTCTTCGAGCGACTGGGGTGAAAGACCTTCACAAGTTTGTGTCATATACACACCTGTTCCTGAACCAGCGTTATTATTTTGTTATAGTTTGGGGGGTATTCTCTCTAAAGTCCAGGTTGTGTGTTTTTCAGCCCCATGTACGCCTCAATTCGATCTGGTTCACTGTGTAGGGTATTTTATACCCAAGGGTGAATTAAGCCTCTTGTTTGTGGGGTAATTTGGAGTGAAACACAGGGTGTTTGTATTTTTTTGCCCCATATACGCCTGAATTCCATCTGGATTTTTCTGTAGGGTATTTTATACCCAAGGGTTAATTTAGCCTATTGTTTGTGGGGTAATTTGGAGTAAAATACAGGGTGTGTGTATTTTTGCCCCATATACGCCTCAATTCCATGTAGTTCACTGTGTAGGGTTTTTTATACCCAAGGGTTAATTTATCCTCTTGTTTGTGGGATCATTAGGAGTCAAATACAGGGTGTGTGTATTTTAGCCCCACATATGCCTGAATTCCATCTGGTTCACTGTGTAGGGTATTTTAAACCCAAGGGTTAATTTAGCCTCTTGTTTGTGGGGTAATTTGGAGTGAAATACAGGGGGTGTGTATTTTTGCCCAATATTCGCCTCAATTCCATCTGGTTCACTGTGTAGGGTATTTTATATCCAAGGGTTACGATAGCCTATTCTTTGTGGGGTAATTTGAAGTAAAATACAGGGTGTGTGTATTTTTGCCCCATATGTGCCTCATTTCCATCTGGTTCACTATGTAGGGTATTTTATACCCAAAGGTTAATTTAGCCTATTGTTTCTGGGGTAATTTGGAGTAAAATACAGGGTGTGAGTATTTTTTTGCCCCATATATGCCTAAATTCCATCTGTTTCTTTCTGTCGGTTATTTTATACCCAACGGTTAATTTATCTTCTTGTTTGTGGAGTAATTTAAAGTAAAATACAGGGTGTGTGTATTTTTTTTGCCTCATATACACCTCAATTCCAACAGTTTTTTTTTCTGCAGGGTATTTTATACCCAAGGGTTAATTTAGCCTATTGTTTGTGGGGTAATTTGGATTAAAATACAGGGTGTGTGTATTTTTTGCCCCATATATGCCTGAATTCCATCTGGATTTTTCTGTAGGGTATTTTATACCCAAGGGTTAATTTGGCCTCTTGTTTGTGGGGTAATTTGGAGTAAAATGCAGGGTGTGTGTATATTTTTGCCCCACATATGTCTAAATTTCATCTGTTTTTTTTCTGTGGGGTATTTCATACCCAAGGGTTAGTTTATCTTCTTGTTTGTGGGGTAATTTGGAGTAAAATGCAGGGTGTGCATTTATTATATACAAACATCTTCATTAAACAGAGTCTGTACATTTTTTATCAAACAGTATGTCAGACAGAGATGTGGCAGGCCCTTCACATGCGAGTGGCACAAACGTTCCTTGAGCCGGCAAAGGTCACAGCACAGTAAGGGGATGTCGCAGCAGGGATGAATCGGTGAGGCCAGAACTGCCTGTGTCATCTAGCTCCCGTTTCTTGACCAGCAACCCAAGGGTTCTTGATTGGTTGACTAGGTCATCCACTTCCTCCCAGATGACAACTGACAACCCCAGACAAGAGTTGGTTGGTTCGTCAGACACAACCCTTAGTTGGCACGGCCTGGGAGCAGGTCAGGGGCCCTCACCTGTCCTCAACCTGTCTCTGTCCCGTTCAGTTCCCTCAGCCAGAGAACTACTGTGGTGTGGGTTCTGCGACACTATACAGCGAGAATGAACTCTTTGAGGACAGTCAGTAGCTAATTGGCAGTGAAGAGGTGGGGCAGACATCCGCTGCTTCTTGCAGTAGGCGGGAAAGTATTGATGTGGAGAGTGGCATTGGAGGTTATGTTGCAAACGATCAGGCTCTGCATACTGAGACTGTAGAGGAGGATAGAAGTGACAGGCAAACACAAATCAATGACGATGTAGCCGATCACACTTGGCTGCCAGTTGAAGCAAGGGTTTCATCATCATCGTCCGGAGAAGAGGGTGTCAGCTTGTGCGTCAGGCAGCGTTGCAGCCAGTAAGTTGGTAGTGTGGCCATGAGTCAGCAGGGTGGCAGCAGTGCGAGGTCGGGAGCCAAACGGCCACGGGGTAGACTACTCGATTTGCATGTCCAAGAAAGTAGCGGCACAGGGGCTCAGCGAAGCAGCGGCGGTAGTGCTCACTCAGTGTGGAGCGTTGGCGGTAAAATCACTTGGCGGTGTGCCAGTTTTTTGCTAAGACACCGGTGGAGCCGAACATGTGTATATGTAGAATCTGTGGGCAGAAAGTGAAGCGTAGCCAGTGAGGTAACGTTGGCACCACGGCCCTGCGTCAACACATGCAGCATCACCATCCGATGGCCTGGGAGAAACGTGTCTCAGAAGTGATGGCTCATCCTGCCGCAGCAACATCAGCAGCAGCCAGTGGCACGCATGCAATTTCAGACAGTCAAGGCTCCACCACCACTGCCGAAGTGAGCTGTTTGTCTTTACCATCAACTGCCGGTCCAGAGGTTCCTGCTCCTCGCCACTCATGGCGCCAGCAGTCGTTCACCGAGACGATTGCCAAGAGACAGCAGTATGCGTCCAACTATCCTAACGTGAAGAAGCTGACCGTGCTCCTGTCCAAGTTGTTGGTACTGCAGTCCCTCCCTTTCCAAGTGTTGAACTCTGCACCGTTCAGAGAACTAATGGCTTGTGCCGAGCCAAGATGGAAAGTCCCAAACCGTTATTTCTTTTCGAAAAAAGCAGTACCAGCGCTGCACAAATATGTAGAACAGAAGGTGGGCCAGTCCGTGAGCCTATCGGTGTCTTCCAAGATGCACGGCAGCGGGGACGTGTGGAGCTGTAACTACGGTCAGGGACAGTATATGTCCTTTATGGCCCACTGGGTGAATGTGCTTCCTGACCAGCCACACCAGCAACTTGGACAGGAGCAGCTGCTTTCTCCTCCACGTTGTCAAACTGCTGATCCTACGCCAAAGTCCGCCTCCTCCTTCACCACCACCTCAGCCTCCGCAAGTCTAAGTGATGCCCCATCATACCACATGTGCAGGGCACAGCTGTGTCACGCAGTTCTACACCTGGTTTGCCTGGCGAATGAAGTCACACAGGGGAGGAACTGCTCGGCATCATGCAACACGAAATCAATGTGTGGCTTTTTCCGCGACAACTTCAAATTGGAACCATGGTGACAGACAATGGAAGAAACATGGTGTCCATGCTGCACCAAGGAGGGCTTAGCCATGCACTCTGTTCAATCTGGTTGTCAAAAGGTTCCTGAAGTCTTCCACCCATCTGCAAGAGATTCTAAAAATGGCCAGAAAACTGTGCATGCACTTCATCCATTCCTACAAAACCAAGCACACCCTGCTTGAGCTGCCCCAACAAAGGCTGATATGCGATTTTTCCATATGTTAGACCGACTGTATGAACAGAGAAAAGCCATTAATGATTTTTTGATGATCCAAGCAGACAGGAGATCTCCCCTGTGTAATTTTTATGTCAGCCAGTGGTAGCTCATGAGTGACACCTGCCGTTTGCTGAGGCCCTTTGGGGAGGCTAGGTTATTTGTCAGTCACCAGGTCAGTCACCAGGTCAGTCACCAGGGCTAGGGGATGAATAACGTCATTCCACTGCTTCATATCCTGGAACAGATGCTGCAAGATCTATCTGGTAAGAGGACTGGAGACGTGGGGACTACATCTCTTAGCCACATGAGTCTGGTGGGGGCTGAACTGGAGGAGGAGATTGGAGCACAAGCAGTGTCTGGCCAAGACACACCGTGGCAGTATACAGTAGAGATGGAGGCCAGGAGTCCCTCAGAATCACTTGCGCAGATGGCCCACAGCATGCTGATTTGCCTGGCTAGTGACAGCTGAATAGTCACCATCCGGCAAAGGGATGACTTCTGTCTCTCCACCCTCTTGGACCCTCGCTACCGGTCCAAAATGGGAGCCTTTTTTCCACCTGCCGAGAGGGAGGAGAAACTCAGGTACTACAGAGAAGTCACATTTAGTCAGTTGGCCGTTGCCTATCTGCGCCATCCTCTGAGTGGTCTGACTGGGGGTTCCTCATCGCTCACATACCACTGTTACCGCTGCTTTGGAGAGGTGAGGGGGTAGGAGCAGTACCAGCTCCATCAGCAGCAGCCTAAGTCTGGAGTCGTTGATGAGCAGCTTCCTTCAGACACCTACTGAGGAGATTACTCACCAGCAGCAGCAGAAGGACCTGGAGCAGATCCTGAACCAGCAGGTGGTGGCCTACTTGGACAGCACTCTGCCACCCCACATAGATGATCCACTGGACTACTGGGCAGCCAAATGGGATGTGTGGCCGCAACTTGCCGAGTTTGCTCTGGAGAAGCTGTCCTGCCTGGCGAGTAGTGTGGCATCAGAGCGGGTGTTCAGTGCTGCGGGGGCATAGTTACACTAAGAAGAACTCGCTTGTCCACCCGAAATGTGGAGAGACTCACCTTTCCACACACCAATCCCTTATGCATCAGATTAGATTAGCCATGACGCCTCACCAAAACTTTGAGAAATGAGTCTGGATTCAAACTACCTGCCTCAGCTACTATTCTGATGCTGCCACCCGTCTGATGCCACACATCTGCTGCCAGCTGCTCCATCTGCATTGTGCCATCCCACACCATCTTTACCAGGGACTGGTATTGCCACCCACCTCCACACTGTGTTATTGTGCCAATCTGTGGCCTACTCATGCTGCTGTCATCTCCACGCTGTGTCATTGTGCCACTCTGTGGCCTACTGACGTTGCTTCCACCTCCACACTCTGTCATTGTGCCACTCTGTGGTCTAGTGATGTTGCTGCCATCTACTCAACCTGTCATTTGCCACTCTGTGGTCTAGTGATGTTGCTGCCACCTCCACACTCTGTCATTGTGCCACTCTGTGGCCTACTCATGTTGCTGCCACCTCCAGAATTTGTCATTGTGCCACTCTCACCTCATGCTGCTGCTGCTGTTGCTGCCGCCACCTCCACACTCTGTCATTGTGCCACTCTGTGGCCTACTCATGTTGCTGCCACCTCCAGAATTTGTCATTGTGCCACTCTCCGACCTCATGCTGCTGCTGCTGTTGCTGCCACCACCTCCACACTCTGTCATTGTGCCACTCTGTGGCCTACTCATGTTGCTGCCGCCTCTAGATTTTGTCATTGTGCCACTCTCCCACCTCATGCTGCTGATGCTGTTGCTGCCACCACCTCCACACTCTGTCATTGTGCCACTCTGTGGCCTACTGATATGGCTGCCACCTCTAGATTTTGTCATTGTGCCACTCTCCAACCTCATGCTGCTGCTGCTGGTCCTCCCGCCACCTCCACACTCTGTCATTGTGCCACTCTGTGGCCTACTCATGTTGCTGCCACCACCTCCACATTCTGTCATTGTGCCACTCTGTGGCCTACTGATATGGCTGCCACCTTCTCAACCTGTCATTGTGCCACTCTGTGGCCTAGTGATGTTTCTGCCACCTTCTGAACCTGTCATTTGCCACTCTGGTCTAGTGATGCTGCTGCCACCTCCACACTCTGTCATTGTGCCACTCTGTGGCCTACTGATGTTGCCGCCACCGTCTCAACCTGTCATTTGCCACTTTGTGGTCTAGTGATGGTGCTGCTACCTCCACACTCGATGATTGTGCCATTCTGTGGCCTACTCATGCTGCTGCCAACTGACCAATCTGACCAATGCCTCACCCGAACACCCTGTAGTTTCCTAATGCTGTTTCCACCCTCCACCACTCTATGATGTTGCCACTATGTTAGGTTTCCTCTTCTTTTAATCTGTCAGAAGGTATGAAAAGGATCAGGATTGTCTGATGATTAGCTAGCCAAAAGTAGGAGTGGATACAGAACACAGAAGACATGCAAATTTCCCACTTACTGGTCATTTCTGTTTTTTTTTGGCTTTAGCAATGCTGAAGTATTATTGACGGATTGAAAGTGGACACTGACAGATGAGAGGATGGGCAACATGATCAATGACGTCTATGCAAAATTACTGCCGACACCCTCTCCAGTCTTTCGGGTGGGTGGGGGGCTGTACATGTATCAGCGTTTAACAGAGCAGGTTCTGTCATAATCCGTGGAATCATCTGATGTCGGTGTAAAAGGAATGCGCTCTTTGATGCTATTGTAGGATCATGGCCCTCAGCTTGGTTCTTTCCAGCTGGAGCTGACATTACCTTGTCAGGCTGCATTCCTACTTCAGTTATATGGTCAAATTTGCCCCTGTAACTGCCCAGAGAAGTGAAGTGTGAAGCAATTCTAATAGCGACGCCTGTCATCTGCGCGTCATATTAAAACACGACATTGTATGAAGACCAAACCACTCTCCCTATGCATATTTGAGCATAGCACAATGTTCTACAACACCCTACAGGCTCTCTGCAGCCAGGAAATAGCTGTTTTTTAACATGATTTTTCCGGAAAATTCGGCAAACCTAGCGAATCGAGTTTTTGACAAATTCGCTTATCTCTGGTACCACTACTTACTACTGATTTTTTTTTTATTCTTAGAACCATCATTTTTTTTTTTAATTTTTCCATCAATGAAAATGTGCCAGGGCTTCCTTTTCATAGAATAATTTGTACTTTTCACTGGTATCATTTAGGGGCATATACATCTTTTCTATTTTTCTTTCATTCCGATTTTTTAAGGCAGAGTTTCAGCATATCTGGAATTTTTTTTTTTTTTTTTTATTACAACAATTCATGTGCAGAATAAATGGCATGTTAAATTTATTCTGATTATTGGGTCAATACAATTAGACTAAGAGTAACATAACTCCTTTTTAAGCAAATTTTGCAGCGCTAATTTTAAGCCAGAACTAGGAATGGGTCCAAAACACAGAAGTGGTACAAGCCTTTTAGTCACTATGCTGATTGATTACTATGGCAGGTGGAAGCCTAATGCAGGGATCCATGGCCACCATGTTAATGTTTTTATTACTTCCTGTCCCAGGTAAACAATAATAGAACCACCATTTAGATACAAACTTCTGCATTATTTAAATTATGCAAAACGGTGTACAAGGGATCAAGCCCCCTAGTGATCGAAGCACCCTAGGGGAACTTGATGTGAAAGTAAATAAAAAAAATAAAAAATAAAAATAATAATAAAAAATAGCAAAAGTTCAAATCATCCCCTTTTGCCATTTTAAAAGTAAAAATGTAACACATAACTGGTATTGCTGTCTCCGATAAAGTCCGATCTAAAATAAAATATCTAAAAATATTAAAATATAATATTATTTAACACATGTGCGGAATACAATAGAAGAAAAAAAATCAAATTGTTAAAATTGCATTTTTTTTTATCATTTCATGTCCCCTAAAAATTTAAATAAAAAGTGATCACAAAGTCACATTTATCCCAGAAAGCTACTATTACCATTACTCAGCTCCATAGGTGGAAAAACAAAAAAAGTTATTGGTCACAGAAAATTGTGTTGTAGCGCAAATTAAAGAAATAGTGAATGCTTGTACTAAAACATAATGAAAACCCTAAATATTTGTTTTTACCAGAATCATATCAACCTGCAAAATACAAATAACACAACATTTATACTGAAGAGTGAACATCATAAAAACAAAACCCCCACAAACATGGCACAATTATGTCTTTTTACACATTTCACACAACTTAGAATTATATTTTGTTTGGTTTCCCTGTATACTCTATGGTACGGCCATTGGCACCAATAAAAAATAAAACTTGTCCCGCAAAAAACAAGCCATCATACAGTGGGTAAAATAAGTATTTGACACACTAGCGATTTTGCAAGTTTTCCCGCCTACAAAGAATGGAGAGATCTGTCATTTTTAGCATAGGTAAACTTCAACTGTGTGAGACAGAATCTAAAAAAAAATCCTGAAAATCACATCATATAATTTGTAAATAATTAATTTGCCTTTTATTGCATGAAATAAGTATTTGATCATCTACCAACCAGCATAAATTCTGGCTCTCACAGACCTGTTAGTTTTTCTTTAAGAAGCTTTCCTACTCTGCACTCATTACCTATATTAATTTCACCTGTATGAATGTGTTACCTGTATAAAAGACACCTATCCACCCACTCAATCAATCATGCTCCAACCTCTCCACCATGGCCAAGAACAAAGAGCTGTTTAAGGACATCAGGGACAAAATTGTAGATCTGCACAAGGCTGGGTTGAGTTACAGGACAATTGGCAAGCAGCTTGGTAAGAAGACAACAACTGTTGGTGCAATTCTTACAAAATGGAAGACGCACAAGATGACTGTCAATCTTCCTCGGTCTGGGGCTCCATGTAATATCTTGCCTCTTGGAGTAAGGATGTTTCTGAGAAAGGTCATGAATCAGCCCAGAACTACACAGGAGGAACTGATCAATGACCTGAATAGAGTTGGGACCACAGTCTTTAAGATTTTAGTTACAAAGTGGTATACCTGATCCAGAAATGTCGCCCGAGCGCTAGAATGTGCCTGATATATGACCCGCTGTAGAGCGGGTTCATAAATCAGGTGCATTCTACACTAATGTAGATGCATGAAATTTGCCGTGTTAACGCCAAATGTCATCCTAACTGTTTAATTCAGATTATTTTTTTACATTATTTCTTATTTCTTTATCTACAGTATGATAAAGAAGGGAAGTAACATTTTCTGAATGATTTTACAACTATGCATCATTTTAGACCTATAAAAGAAACAATCATGATGACGATTAAGTTGTAGCTGGTATAATTCCCAATAGTTGATATGTCAATGTTCTCTCATTGCATTTTGGAAACTTCTTGGACATTTGCCTCCATAAATGGACTTTTCAGCAAGTTCAGAATGCTTTCACAGCAAGAATGAAATTTACTGTGTTCTCAGAAAATGTTTGGAGACTCCAATAACATACAGTGAACAAATATGCTTTTTATGGTCTGGTGGAGAGACAAAACTGATAGAATTTTTGAAAACTTGGTGTACTATACCAGCATGTGGCTGTCAGAGTTCAGACTGAATGTCATTAAGGAACCTTTTTTTTATATTTAATCAAAGTATCTTTAAACACATAATCAGAACAGTTTGGATACTTCAAAAACATTCTGAGGGAATTCACTGGCTACTTATTTAAAGTTTTAAATATTTCAGAATAAGTTAAGGGATAATAAAGAAAACATATTATGACTAGAGATGGGCAAATGGATTCAAACGAAGTGGAATTCGTTTACAATTTCAGGAGAAATTAGATTCTGCACGAAGGAGAAGTTTATGGTGATTTACGGGAACGAATCGTCTTAATTACTAAAATGCCCGCAAGCACATGGCGTGACACGGGGCAGAGAACTATGGGAGGAAGAAAGGAACACCCTCAATGACATGTGCAGACATGAAGCCAATTAGCAACCAGCGGGCTTCTGTGATGTCACAGCCCTATAAATACAGACGCCATGTTAAATTCTGCCACTTGTCAGTGTGTTTCCTGTCAATAAGCATCTGGATGCTGCACTATATTGCACTCTGTGCAAAACAAATCCGTTTTTTGAGTTACTGGGGTGAAAGACCTTCAAAACTGTGTGTCATATTCACACCTGTTCCTGAATCAGCGTTTTTTTTTATTTTGTTGGCTTTAGTTTGTGGGATATTTTTCATAAAATCCAGGGTGTGTGTATTTCTGCCCCATACAAGCCTGAATTCCCTCTGGTTCACTCTGTAGGCTATTCTACTTTATACCAAAGGTTAATTTCTCCCATTGTTTGTGGGGGAATTTTAGTCAAATACAGGGTATGTGTATTTCTGCCCAATACACGCCTGACATCATCTGATTCATTCTGTAGGCTATTTTATACCAAGGGTTAATTTCTCCTTTTGTTTTGTGGGGGAATTTGAGTCTAATACAGGGTGTATGTTTTTCTGCGCCATAAACGCCTGAATTGCAACTCATTCATTCTGTAGGGTATTTTATTTTATACCAAGGGTTAATTTCTCCTCTTGTTTGTGGGGTCATTTGAGTCAAATATAGGGGGTGTATTTCTGCCCTATACACACCTGAATTCCATCTCATTCATTCTGTAGGGAATTTTATACCAAGGGTTAATTTCTCCTTTTGTTTGTGGGGGAATTTGAGTCAAATACAGGGTGTGTGTATTTCTGACCCATACATGCCGGACATACATCTGGTTCATTCTGTAGGGTATTTTATACCAAGGGTTAATTTCTCATCTTGTTTTGTGGGGGAATTTCAGTCCAATGCAGGGTGTGTGTATATCTGCCCCATAAACGCCTGAATTTCATCTCATTAATTCTGTAGGGTATTTTATTTTATACCAAGGGTTCATTTCTCCTCTTGTTTTGTGGGGGTATTTGAGTCAAATACAGGGTTCGTGTATTTCTGCCCCATACACGCCTGAAATCCATCTGGTTCATTCTGTAGGGTATTTTATACCAAGGGTTAAAGGGTTAAAATTTATATAAAACTATACTGGACGTTAATTTTTTTTGCCAGATCCCTCACGTTGATGAATCATTTTTCACAAATGGACACAATAGATACTGTAGGGCCCTACCACAGTGGAATAATTCCCAATACAGACAGTGCTGAGTTCATAACTTTCTCTGAGAATGCATGTCTTACTGAGTTGAGATCTTTAAGTGCAGAGAGTAATGTGGAGGGTGTTATTTCCTGTCCAAACCCTGTTGTCAAACATCGGGATTTCTATCCCTTTCAATCCAGACCTAAGGGTTTAGATCTTTTTCAAGATCTTATTGAACAGGAATTAATGCAATTACATAAAAAAGTTTCGGACCTTCCTAACAAGAAGAATCTTTCTTCTCATTAGCGTAAGGCTCTTTCTGAACTTCGTACCAATAAC
Organism: Phyllomedusa bahiana; assembly: GCA_025379985.1. NCBI lineage: Eukaryota > Metazoa > Chordata > Amphibia > Anura > Hylidae > Phyllomedusa > Phyllomedusa bahiana. The sequence continues at coordinate 4,385 of JAODAL010012868.1, read as the reverse complement.
GATCTACTTGTTAGACCTGCTGATAAGGGAGGAGGTATAGTGTTGATGAATTCTGGTCTCTATTGTAAATTAAATAAGATCATATTGGATGATAAATCTACATATATGTGTATTCCCAATGACCCTACCCAAAATTTCCAAAAGGACCTTAAATTGTTGCTAGAATTAGGGGTAAAAATGGGTGCCATACCATTCACATTTATTGACAAATTATTTGTAGATTACCCTGTTATACCCATTTTCCATTCTTTTCCGAAGATCCACAAGGAGACCTTTCCCCCTCCCTTACGCCCCATTGTTGCAGGGATAGGATCGTTGGGTGAACCTCTAGGTGCCTGGCTAGACTCTATTCTCCAACCTTTAGTAGATTTACTGCCTGGTTCGATAAAGGACACAAAAAGCCTAGTTAACATGATGTCAGATGTCAAATGGGATTCTACTTTATCGTGGGTCTCCTGTGACGTTTGCTCTTTATATCCATCGATACCACATCATTTGGCCCTTGATGTTCTTAGATCACACCTTGCTCGGTTCAGTCAGTATTCTTCCATCTTTATTGATTTTGTGGTTCTATGTACAGAATTCCTGCTTAGTCATAACTACTTCAGCTTTGATGGAAGCTTCTATATTCAACGTTGTGGGGCAGCGATGGGAGCCAGATTCTCTCCTTCGCTGGCCAACATTTATATGTCGGCCTGGGAGGAGAGATATCTGTTTGATTCTACTTGTCCTTTTTCTCCCCACATCAGGTGGTATGGTCGTTATATAGACGACCTGCTCTTGATGTGGGGGGGTACGTACCAACAAGCCTTGGACTTTGGTCTGTATTTGAACCATAACAATATGAATTTGAGCTTTACATTTAATTGGTATTCAGACCGTGTCAATTTTTTGGACATTACCATTATAGGCAGACATGATAGAGTGGACATCCTCCCATACAGAAAAAGTACTGCACGCAATTCTATTCTACACACAGAGTCCCATCATCCTAGACATGTTATCAAAGCTATACCGTTAGGTGAAATGACGAGACTCAAGAGGAATTGCTCCAATCCTGAAGCTTTTTCCATTTTTGAAAAGGAGACAGTAGATAGACTTGGCAGAAGAGGCTATCCTAAGTGGTTGTTGAACAAGACTAGTGAGAAGCTTTCCCATACTGAAAGGAAGGATCTCCTTAAAGTAAAAGAACGTACACGTAAAGATAATCAAGTAAAAAAAAAAATTGTGTTCACTACCACATATAGCTCGCAGATTAATTATATCTGCAACATTGTTAAAAAATATCTTCCCTTGGTTTTAGATCAAGAATGTAAAAAACAATTCATCAGTGAAAATGATATTCAATTTGTCTCCAGGAGAGGTCGTAATTTGAGATCGTTGTTGTCTCCTAGCTATTTTTCTTCAAATACTTTATTATCTAATAGTACATGGTTAAGCAACAAAGGCATGTACAAATGTGGTCATTTAAAATGTATTGCCTGCAACTATGTTGCTGTTTCAAAGGATTTTTATTCTTTTACAACAGGAAACAAACATATTACTTCGTTTATTAATTGCAATACACGCTTTGTTGTTTATTTAATAACTTGTAAGACGTGTAATAAACAATATGTAGGTTGTACCACATGTAATTTAAAAGTACGTATCCGTAGACACATATCAGATGCCAAAAAATCCCTTCTGTTAGGCACTTCTATGGTGTCGAAAACATTTTCATGACATGTCTAGCTTTGCATTCCAGGGCATAGAAAGAGTTAATAGACCAGCCCGTGGTGGTGATCATAGGAAAAAACTGTTGGCTCGGGAAGCCTGGTGGATGTTTCAATTGGGTACGAGACATCCAGATGGATTAAACAAAAGATATGATTTAATCAGCCAATACTAGTAACCAGCTAAGTATATCGCTATTTGTTTTTAGTCACTTTGTACTTTTATATGTTGCACATGTTTTATATGTATGTTTTGTCCGATCATGTGATTTCTTCACGTGGACCGGATATGGGATATTTAAGCTCTGTGTATTGTGATCCAGAGTGTGCCATGAATAAGGAGCGTATAGCCCTGAAACGCGTCGGTCCCATGCGATTTTGCTTTGTCTATGTTTGCTAACTTTTAATGGATACATGAAATAAATTTACGGAACTTTTATTTTACTAAAAAGGGGTTTACGCTGGACTTTTTCCTCCCTCATATGTCTTGGCCTGGACAAGTGCTTTCTGTCCGTCCGGGCGTGAACGACCGTACTTACGATCAGGTGAGCTGACTACCTTATTATCTATTCAAGGGTTAAAGGGGTTTTACCACGAAGTAAAATTGACGTGGGAAGCTTGCAAATGAAATAACAAACATTTTCACCATTCTTTATTATTAAAAATTCTGCACCGTTTTTGTTTTAGCTGCTCCTTTAGTGATCCATTGTTTACAGCTCGTCTCCAAAGGATACGACCAGGGCTGAGAGCTTCTCAGTTTTGGTCAGATATGCTCAGACATCACTTCTCCTCTCAGACAGCTACTGAGTGTTCAAACCCCAGGTGCTGTCAGTCTACTCCCGTCCTTTATCCTCCTTAGTAATTAGTCAAACAGTGCAAATAAATAAAAAAGAAACCTCAATCAGGTTTGTGCATTGATAACGTGAAAAAAAAGAAAGAAAACATGTTTGGTACCTGCAGGGATTTGAACTTGGGCCCTTGTGCCTGGAGGCAAAAACTGTGCCTCTCAGCTCCTCACAATGCTTTACATAAACAGACCTTTATTTGACTACAGAGAGGAAAGGCATGGTGATGTCATCCTGCTGGGTAACATGATATACAATTCAAAGAAATAAACACAAGCCCCCTTCTGAGCACACAGAGCTGGATACAGGAGGTATGAAATGAGATCGTGGCAAAACCTCTTTAATTTCTCCTCTTGTTTTGTTGGGGAATTTTTGTCAAATACAGGGTGTGTGTATTTTTGCCCCACACACACCTGAAATCCATCTGGTTCATTCTTTAGGGTATTTTATACCAAGTATTAATTTATCCTCTTGTTTGTGGGGTAATTTGAGTCAAATACAGGTTGTGTATTTCTGCCCTATACACGCCTGAAATCCATCAACTTCAGACTGTGGGAGTATTTTAATCTGTGGCCAAGAGTTAATTTATCCACTTTTTGTGGAGAATTCTGTGTCAAATTAAGTGTTTGTGTATTTCAGCACTGCATACATCTCAAATCCAGCCAGTTCAGTCTCTTGGGATATTGCTATCTGTGACAAGCAGTTAATTTTTTCACTTATTGTGGTGATTCTGTTAAATGTTGATACATGTAGAGCCCCCTCAAAAGAGTGGAGAGGGTGTCATTAGTAATTTTGCATTGACGTCACTAATCATTTTGCCCGTCCTTTGATCCTTCAGTGTCCGCTTTCAATTGGTCAGTAATCCATAATTTTTAAAGCCAAAAAGAAACGGGAGTTGATCCCAATAAGAATAAGTAAGTGGAAGATCTGCATGTCTTCAGTGTGTTGTACTCACTCCAGCTTTTGGCTACCTTATAATCAGACAATCCTGATGAAAACAAATGATCATGTCATACTAGCCTTACGGCTTCTCCGCAGACACAATCGGTAGTGTTTGTCCTTTTTAATTCCTTCTGACAGATTAAAAGAACGGGAAAACAAAACATAGTGGCAACGTCATAGAGTGGTGGAGGGTGGAAACAGCATTAGGAAACCACAGGGTGGTCGTCCGAGAGACTGGTCAGTTGGCACAGTTGGAAGCAACATGAGTAGGCCACAGAGTGGCAAATGACAGATTGTGGAGGTGGCAGCAGCATGATTAGGCCACAGATTGGCACAATTACACACTGTGGAGGTGACGGCAGCACCAGCAGCAGCATCAGGCCGGAGAGTGGCACAATGTCATAATTTTTAGGTGGCGGCAGCTAGGTGACATAATAAGGAGGTGGCGGCAACAGCAGCATCAAGCCAGAGGGTGACATGGTGACATTGCCTGGAGATGACAGCAGCAGCAGCATGAGGAGACCTGAGTGGTGAGGTGGCAGCAGCATCAGAAGGCTACATAATGGCCCAGTGAAGAGTGGGGAGGCGGGTGGCAATACCAGTCCCTGGTTAAGATGGTGGGTGGTAGAAGGAGCAGCTGGCAGCAGATGTATGTCATCAGGCGGGTGGCAGCATCTGAATAGTAGCTGCGGTAGGTAGCCGGAAGAATCCAGGGTTCAGGGTCTGCTCCAGGTGCTGCTGCTGGTGGGTACCTAAATCACTAGGGGGGGGTGAAGAAAGCTGCTCATCAACAACTCCAGACACAAGTTGCTGGTGATGGAACTTGTACTTCTCCTAGCCCCCCATCCTTCCACAGCAGCCGTGGCAGTAGTACATGAGTTTCTGA
>JAODAL010012867.1:0-93616 GCA_025379985.1 Phyllomedusa bahiana | reverse complement strand
TATAAAAATTTGAAAGGATGGAATATTTTTGGGGAAAGTCTCTTATTAAAAACGGCAAACACAGCTATTCTCAAATCCCCCAAATTTCAAAAAAAAATTTGCTGGATTCAAAATTTAATTTGAAAGGGTTCTATCAACAAATCGGGAAACTGGGAAAAAACCCCCAAAAAAACACATATCGTTATTTTTTGGTATAAAAAAAGGGGTTTTTTTTGCACCTTTCAATTCCCCCTGTGGTGAATATAGAATTGTTTTTTTTAAGTTTTAAGTGGGATGCAGCATCAATGAACAGTGCTGGGTGCGCAAAAGTCAAAAAACACGTAACGTTTAGGGTTTTTGATTTTAAAAAACGGAAATTTTTTGCCCCTTTTTAAATTTTCCCCCGGGGTAATATAAAATTTGCTGGTTTTAAGATTTCCCGTAGTTTCGCGTCAATAAACAGCGGGGTCCCAAAAAGGGTCAAAAAACACTAACTGTTATTTTTTTTGATATAAAAAAAGGTTTTTTTTTGCACCTTTTCAATTCACCTATGGTGAATATAGAATTGCTTTTTTTAAGATTTACGAAGATGTTTCCCGTCAATGAACAGTGCTGGGGGGCACAAAAGTCAAAAAGCACGAAACTGTTTTTGTTTTGATATAAAAAAAGGTTTTTTTTTGCCCCCTTTTTCAATTCCCCTTTTGGGGGTAAATTATAGAATTGCTTTTTTAAAAATTTCCCGTAGATGCTTTTTGCTAAATGAACAGGCGGGGTGCCAAAAGCAAAAAACCCCGAAACTTTTTATTTTTTGATATAAAACGTTTTTTTTTTTTGCACCTTTAAATTTAAACCCTGTGGAATATAAAAATTCCCTGTTTAAGATTTACGTAGATGCTGCTCAATGAACAGTGCTGGGTGCGCAAAAGTCAAAAAAAAAACGTAACTGTGATGTTTTCGTAGATACACGGTATTTTTGGGCAAAAAACAACCTTTTTTTCCCCCTAAACTACAAATTGCGGGTTTGTAATTTTAAGTGCAAGGTGGTTTTAAATCAACAGTCACAGGTGTAATGGGTAAAAATTTGAAAACCTATCTAAAAATGTAACTGATAATAAAAGGGGATTTTTTGCAGCTTAACAAAAGAGCCCTTTCAGTTACAAAAAATTTTAATTTTTTATCCAATATAAGTTCAGGCTGCCCAATATCCGGGAAAAATTTTTAAAATAGCAAACTGTTAAAAATAAAAAAACCCTTTCCCTACAATGTCTCACAAAAGTTTTGGGTTTAAAAACTTTACCCAGTTTCTTTTAGATAAAAGCTTGTCCTGTTTTCCCCCGGGGGCCCCCCCCCCCCCCCCCCCCCCGCTCCCACTGCCGTGAATTTTTTACAGCAGAAAGATGCTGTTTAAAAAAAATTCCTCTAGTTTAACTACATAAAATGTTAAAAATCTCTAATCAAAAACTAAATTTGGGAAAAGGACCCACACCCTAATAGTAGGGGTTTTCTCTGTGTAGAAATAGCCCTAATTTCGCTGACCCTTTTTTGGCCACAGGAAAGGGCGCGGGTCCAAATCCCTATGAGACGCTGAAAACACTGAGGCTAAAACGGGAAAAACGCGTTTCTTTTAAAAACGAGGCCCATGTGATTTTTCCAGCCAATCGCAACCATACACACCCCGTCAGACTCCACCCCCACCATCCCCAACCCCTCCTATTCTGAAATCTCATTTCTGGCCGCCAAAATTACGGGGAAGCCCCCGAAAAGGCCCCATTTTAAAATAAAAGATGCAAAAATTTTTAACCTTAATAATCGCATGATCGGGAAAAATTTCGTTCACCAAAAAAAAACCTTTGGGCCCGATTTCAATTTTGGGTCGATAAAAATCGCTCAAAAACTATTAAAGATCTTGCAAAAACCCAAATCATTTTGCAATATGTTTCCCCTTAACAGTGTCCTAAACCCATTCCTGTTTCTGACCCGCCCCCAAACACCCTTGAGCCACTCTTTACAATTATTTAAAAACAAATGTCGTTAGAAACAACATTTTTTTTAATAATAGGGAAACCCTTAAATAAAAGCTGCATGTCACAGCAAAATGCCCCCCAAAAAATTTAAAAAATGACCCAAAGAGCCACTTTTTACAATTGTAAGAACAAATGTCTGTTAGAAACAACATTTTTTTTTTTTTAATAGGCCCGTAGTATTTCTGCATTTTTAAAAACAGCATGACCCAAAAAATTATAAAAATGCTTCTCAGCCACTTTTTAAAAATTGTTAGGGAGAAATGCCACTTAGAAGCCCATTTCTGTTTCCAAAGGACCATGGTTATTGCTGTATCTCACAGCAACATGACCCCCAAAAAAATTCCAAATATACTGCTCAGCCACTATTTAAAAAATTTTGAGGGGGGATGCCCCCTTAAAAGCCCATTTCTGTTTCCCAAAAACCCAAAAATTAAGCTGTATCTCACACAAAAATGACCTCCCAAAACCCCTTAACAATGTGAAAACCCTTTTAAAGATAAAATGATAAATGGAATACGGTGGGTTTTCTTTAAACCTTGCCCGTCTTTTACAGTCCCTCCAAAAAAGGCCCAAAAACCCGCAAAAAAACTGGGTTTGGGAAAAAAGAATAAAAATTGCAGTAAGAAATGATCATTTTTAAAAAAAAGTTTTTTAAGAGGACCCCTTTCTGTTTTAAGAGGAAAAGTGAAAATAGAAACCGGGAAAAAAATTTGGGGATCTCGGCAATTGGGGGCCCCAAAATCATCAAGATCCATGCCTGAAATTTATCCTTTATGAAAAATCCCCCAAAGCCCATTATCTGTAAACCGGATTCGGGTTTTTTTTAATGACTTTCCCCCAGCTGGGCGAAAAGGGCCGCCTCAGATATGACCCCTGGGGTGCTGGCCGGACCCAAAAACCCCTATGGGGTGGCGGGGGAGCTCGGGCCTTTCCCTCCATTTTGGGTACCCAGAAGTCCCAAAGGGGGGCCGGAACACATACAAAAACCCTCGGGGTTTAGACGCAGATAGTCGTCAAACCCTATCTTAAACTGGTCTCGTGTGTTGGGTGTGTGCCCTGCAAATTTCATGCGTTGGGGAGGTGGTAAATAAAGATTGCCAGAGGGCACCCATTTGGGGTTCTGCCCCCCTTGCCTGCTGCTGCGCTGCTAAAAGCTACTTTTGGGACTCTACTGCTGTCACGGTCGCTGACATTTGGGGAACTTGGGAAACAGACCCCAACAATGCAAAAAAGTTGAATCAATTAGCAAGGTCTCCAAATTTTCCCGTATTTTTCTCTCAATTTTTGGGGGGGTTTGGAAAAGGGAAAATGCTGATTTTTTTTTTTGTAACCCCCGGGGATCCAGGAGGGTGGGCCCCCCAGTAACTGTTTTTCATTTTGTTTGGGCCCTTTAAAAGCGAGGATTTATATTGGAGGAAATGGAGCATAAAAGCACTCTGTGAGAGATGGAGCCTGATTTCCCCAAAGCCTCTGGTCGAGGGCATAGAAAACTGATTTTCCCTCATCTTCCTCCCCCGCCTCAAATTCGCGAAAACCCTTCCAAAGGCAGGGACGTCGGTAACTGGGTGTCTGGAATACCTCCCCCCCTCCTCCCGCTTCCTCCGGCACGTTTGGAACAGCCCTGCGCCTGAATAATCCCACCCTAGATTTGATCCCACCTTGCACTAGCCCGGGACCCCGAACCACTGCCTAATGAAACTAAAAATTGTGAAACTTTTTGGGGCCTGGGGATTTGAGGGAGGAAAGGCTCCGTTCCCATCTTGTCCTTTCCCCCCTCCTCCGCGCTGGCGGGCCCTGTTTTTTCAGAGTGTCCAACGATCTTTCCAGAATAAACCCCACAATGCCTTTAAAAGGGGTTGTCCGCACTCATTTTGTGGTTTTTTCAAAAACCGGGCAAGGAGGTCGAGCCTTTCACCTCCCTCCATCCGGTGGTCAACCCCCCCGAGGCCCCGCACTCTGCTTTACCTTTCCTTCGTACTCGTAATGCATTGCCTCGCCGAAAACCGGGAGATGGGAGGGTGGTTTTCCCGGGTTTTCCCACGTCAACAATGACCGTGACGGGGGGCCGAGCAAAACTGCAACAAACCAGGCGGGACAAAAGCCTTCGACTTTTTTCCTCACGGGCAGTCCGCCCCGGGGTAGCTCTTTGAAACCGCCGAAAAGGGTTAATGACATTTCCAGGAAAGGGATTGCCCACCACCGATCTTAAGGGCCCAGCAGATTTCGCCCTTATCGACACCACCTTGCCGGGCACAAGGTTCGGGCCCCCCCAGGCAGCGCTGGGGCCTCGTTGCGGAGAACCCGCCCCCCAGCTCCGACCTGGGGGTGGCGGTCCCGAACAGTTTAAATTTCAACACGGCCTGGTTTTCTTCCATGGAGGAAAAAACCCCGCCACCATCCCTGGGTTTTTGAAGAGCGTGCCCGACCTAACCACCCCACCCCCAAACTCCACCCAGCTCCCCATACTGCACAAAAAAAAGCGCCTTGGCCGGCTACTAGTTCCATGGTCATGGTCGGGGGGACTTTTTTCCGGACCAGATGCAGACAACCCTTGAAATTTTAAATACAGGGGGGGCGGCCGGGGAAAAGGGCCTTTTCCAAAAAAAATGCCCTGCCGCACCGGTTTTTGGGCAACGGGGCCTTTTCGTTTGCCCCACTGGTCCCCCAACGGAAAGGGGCAAATTTCCAAGCCAAAAGCCGGCAATGCCGAATTCATTTTTTTGGCGGGGATTTTTTGGGTTTTAAAGGGTTTTCCTTTTCCTCCCCAAACAGGAAGACAGAAGGGCGGGTTGCTAACTGCCGCTGTATGGCATGAAAGGTTCAAACAGGGGGAAAGGGAAAGGGGGTAAGGGCTCTTTGGCGGTGGACCGGCGACGGTGGGCTAAAGCAGGCTGACCCCTGATCATGCCCTTTTAAGACTGGCAGCTGGGGAACGCTTGGGGGTGGCGGAGGAAAAGGGGGCGGACAGGGGGTGTGACAGTGGTTGGGGCCCGGCTCGGCGGGCCTTTTTTGGCCAAGTTTTCCCCCTTTCAACCATCATTCGCTCATTACAGACAGGGGGTTGGTTTAAACCACTTAGGTTCTTGCCCTACCTTCGTTTACGGGCAAAGGCGGAAAAATAAATCGCTGGGTGAATCAAGCTTGCTCAAAGAAGGCCCAGGCTTGAGGGGGCCCTGACCTTTTTTGAGGGCGATAAGCGAGAGCGGGTTGCGCTGACCGGGCTGGGGGAATCATATCAGGGGACTTCTGCGACCGCCCTCTCCCTTTTTGTGCGGACCCATTGCACTCCCCCCCTCGTTTTTCCCCTTCTCCACTGATAAAGCGCCGAAAAGCAAATTCTGGGGAAAAAGACCAGATGGATCCGCAATGTCGTCATCATCATCATCATCAACACAGGTGACTTGGTCGTCCTGACTTTCTGCATCCAGAACGCGGGCTACAAGAAAGGGGGGCACTGAAAGGGCTTTGCTGACCCCCCGGGGATTTTTGCCGTTTGACCGCTTCCTCACCCCTCTGATGCATCAGTAACGGGGCGTCAGAGCAACAAAATCATCCCTTATTTTTTAAACATCCTTCGACCCCAACCGCTTTTTTTGTCATCAAAGGGCTTCAGAAAAGGGATTATCCACAGTGGGGGGTACAACGAGTTGACTTTTGGGGCTGCTTCATTTTGGGACGGAGCTGATGATGCTGATGACGACATTGGGGCCATACTGGGAGACGGGGGGTAAGACTGCGGGATGCAGGTTGCTTAAACCACTAAAGGGACAATTGGCGATGCTTTCGTTACTGAGATTCACGGGGGCCCTGACCCAGCGAGACAGGCCTGACGGTCCTGCAACTGACGATCCGCTGGCAGCGTGTTGTCGCCAGCACTGGAAGGACACCTTCTCTCGTACCTCCCCCTCCATGTCCCCCCCCCCCTTTTTGCTTTTTACCACCAAATTTCGCTCCAAAGTTCAAAAAAAAAAATTTTTGAAGTAGGAAAGTTTGGAAAGTCTCTTATAAAAGAGGGCAAATCAAAGCTATTCTCAAATCCCTCAAATCAAAAAAAAATTTGCGGATTCAAATTAACTGCAAAGTAGATCTATAAACAAAGCGGCCCTGCGCCAAAGTAAAAAACACTATCTGAAGAAATCAAAATAAAAGGAAATTTTTGGCACCTATCAATTCGCTTGGTAACCCCAAAATTTGCGATTCAAATTTAACTGAAAGGGGGGCTCTATCAACAAATCTGGATTTGGCAAAATTGCAAAAACACGTACTGTAATGTTTTGGATAATAAAAGGTATTTTTTGGCTCCTAGCAATTCACCTGGGGGGACTAAAAAAATTTGCTGTATTCAAATTTTAACTGCAAAGTGATCTATCAACAAACGGCCTCCCCAAAAAGTGAAAAACACTATCTAAAATGTATTCATAATAAAAGGTATTTTTGGCCCCTTTCAATTCACCGGGGTGACTACAAAATTGCTGTTTTCCATTTAAGTGAAAGGGGTGCCTCAATGAAAAAGCTGTAGTGCGCCAAATAAAAAAACACTATCTGTAATGTATTGGGATAAAAAAGGGAAATTTTTTGGCACCTATCAATTCCCGGTTAACTACACAATTCTGATTAAAATTTAACTCAAGGTGGCTCTATAAACAAATCGGGCTGGGCAAAATTGAAAAAAAACACATATCTGTAATGTATTCATAATAAAATGTTTTTTTTTGGCACCTAAAATTCACCTGTGGTGATACAAAATTGCAGATTCACATTTAAGTCAAGGTCCTAAATGAACAAAGCGTAGGCGCAAAAGTGAAAACACGTTCTGAAAATGTATTCGGAAATAAAACGTTTTTGGCACCTTTCCTTCACCGGGGTGACTACAAAATTGCTGTATCACATTTAAGTGAAAGGGTGCCTCAATGAACAAAGCTTAGTGCCCCAAAAAGGAAAAAAAACCGTATCTGTAATGTATTCGGATAAAAAAGGTTTTTTTTTGGCCCCTATCAATTCACCTTGTGACTAAAAAATTGCTGTTTTTCACATTTAAGTGCAAGATCCCTCAATGAGAAAAGCTGTAGTGCGCAAAAGTAAAAAAACCTATCTGAAATTATTCGGATAATAAAAGGTATTTTTGGCACCTTTCAATTCACCTTTGGAAACTCAAAATTGCTGTTTTCACATTTAAGTGCCGTGCCTCAATAAAAAAAGCTGTAGTGCGCAAAATAAAAAAAACACGTATCTGTAATTATTGGGGATAATAAAAGGTATTTTTGGCCCCTATCAACCTGTGCTGACAAAAAAAATTTGCGATTCAAATTTAACCAAGGTGGCTATATCAACAAAGCTGAATGGCAAACTTGAAAAAGAACACCCTATCTGAAATGTAAACGAAATAAAAGTGGATTTTGCCCTAAAAAGAGACCGCGTTACTAGAAAAGATGAGTATCCTAATAAAGTTCGGCTGCCCAAAAACCGAAAATTTCAATAGAAAACTTTAATAATAAAGCATTGCAGTGAAATGTCTACAAAAATCTTGGTGAACTTGTCCAGTATTCTTTATAGACTTGCTGTTTCGCCCGCCCCCCCCCCTCCCCCCCCCCCGCTCCCCTCCGTGACTTTTACAACTTTAAAATTCTCTACCAAACACAAAAAATTTTCCAAATCTCAAATCAAATTAAGTTGTAAGGATCACACTAACATAGAGCTTTCTCTGTGGAAAAATAAAAAATTTTCGCTGAGCTTTTTGGGACACAGCAAGCGCATTCCTCCTGCTATGAACGCTGAAGACACTGATCATAACGGGAAGTGCTTTCTATGTAAAACGAGGTCATGTTTTTTCCACCCCATCGCAACCATACACACCCAGTCTGACGTCCACACACATCTCACCCTGCTCTTTTCTGTAAGCTGATTTGCTGGCTGCCAAAATGACAGAAGCCGAAAATGGCGAAATATTAATGATGATAGCACAGTTTTTAACCAAATTATCGCATGATAAAAAAATTTTTCATCAACATAAAAACTGGCCGATTTCAACTTTGTCGATAATAATCCTCAACACTAAACTACCATTGCAGAGGTCTGCAAGCGTGAAATTTTTTTCCCTTCCACTGTTCACACAAAAAAGGGATGTCACCATCTTCAGTGGGGGAAAAATACCTATGGGAGGAGAGCCCCACATACGGGGGAAAGACCAGCCCGGATTTGAAGCTGTAAGAACGGGGACAGCCCCCAAGCTGAAAACTTTGATGAAAAACCATTTTTAAACAATCATCAATCAATCAATCAATCAATCAGTAATTAGGAGATGTGAGTCATTAGCTCACTCTCTTACAGCCAATCTAATAGACAGTGGAAAGCTGTTTCTAAGGTGGTACTGGGCCCTATTAACTGCCAGGCTCCCATGTACATATGGTGTTTCTAGCCCTAGGTGTAGGCTATGCTAAGTCATATGTTTCTAGTCTCTGATGCTCTAGGGATTACTCAATGCAAGTGGCATGTAAAATGGTTGTCCAACTTATTTTTACTTTTTAATTTTAAGCTACAGCTGAATAAATAAATAAATAATATACTCACCTTTGTATTGATCAGCACTGATCGAACTAGCAGTGTACCTAGGTCTCTGTTTATTTCCTGTGAACAGCATGTACTTAACTAGTTTTACTCATGTTAATATACAACTCAGCTATCATAGGCATAACTATAACCATAACAGCCGCTATGGGGCCCAGACATTAAGGAAGCCCCATTCAGGGACAAGATCATTGTTCCTTTTTGTAGCACTACTATGTGGGTTCCTTGTTTTATGATAGTATTATTATACCTTTAATTATTGCTACTCATGCTGCTGTTTTAGTTTATAGTAGTTAGTAGTGGGGCCCATCTAATTTTGCTATGGGGCCCTATGAATTCTAGTTACACCCCTGAGTGTTAGTAAAGTCATCCTTGCAATATAGAAATCATTAGCATTCTTCTCTTAAGGGTAGTTGAGGATTCATTCCCTAAGGAACCTTCTGCAAGTGCTTGCAAAGAGAACAGCATAATTAGCCTTGCTGATATTTTTCACTTGATATAGCATCAGAGATGTGGGATGCAAGAATCCAACAGCTACAATCATTTCACATTTATCTTTTCTTTGTCCTAAAAACGGGGGAAAAATTTTTGTTTTTTTATAAAAAGTCCCCAAAAAATCCATTAAGAAACTTGTTTTTTCTTCGAAGGAGAGTTTGCAGCACGCCAAAAAAGCGTGTGGAAAGGTTTTTAAAACTGAGCATTTTGAGCGAGTTTCATATTTTTCATAGTTACATATTTTTGTAGGTTAAAGAAAACCTGTCCATCGAGTTCAACCAAGGTGGGGGAAAAATTTGGGGGAGGGGGAAAGACAAAGGGCTTAAAGCCCAGGCTCTCCACTGGTTTTAAAGCCCCGAAACCCCCACAAGCAAGAACCCAACCGCTCCAGATAGACCCTATATCTTTTACCCCAAGCCGCCCCCCCAATCCAGAATTTTACCAACTACGTACGCATTTAAAATTCTTTTGTTCCAGTAGGGATTAAGCCTTTCTTTAAACCTCTACAGTTCCTGCTGGCAGGCAGGGATTCCACAGATTTTCAGTTTCTTACAGTGAAGAACCTCTTCTCCTCTGGATTAAATCCTTTTTCTCTAGTCCGAAGGGAATGTCCCCTTGTCTTTTGAGGGGGCTTCACCTGAAATAATTTTTTTCCCCCCAAATTTTTTTAGGGACCCTTTATATATTTATATAAAATTAATCATTCCCCCCGGCCGTTTTTTTTCCCAAAACTAAATAATTTAATTTTTTTCAAACCTCCCCTCAAACTAAAATGCTCCCTTCCCCTTATAAGTTTGGTTGCTCGCTTTGTACTCTCTCTAGCTCTATTTCATCTCTTCTATAAAAATGGGCCCAAACTGAAAACATATTCTAAGTAGGTCGCACCAATGCTTTGTACAGCGTAGAATACATCCTTGTCCCGCGAGTCCATGCCTCTTTTAAAAACACCCAATATCTTACTGGGCCCTTAGAGGGAGCGATTTACATTTCATCGTTCGTAGTTTAGATCTACAAGAACGCCCCAACTTTTTCACAAGCGATTCTCCAAGTTTTTTCTCCCCCCAGGACATATGAGCCCGTATATTATTTTTCCCCCAGATCAGAACCTTACATTTTTCCACATTGAACCCCATTTGCCAAGTGGATGCCCAACACTCAGTGTGTCCAGGGCTGCTTGCAATTTTTTAGCTCTTCCAAGATTGCACTACCCACATAGCTTGGGGTCACTGCAAAAAACGAAACCGTGCTATGATCCCTTCCCTATATCGTTAATAAATACATTAAATAAGGAGGACCCAATACTGGCCCTGCGGCCCCCCAAACCCCTCTCAACCGGGACCACTCAGAGTAGATTCATTTTCCACCCCCTCCTGAGTACGTCCAGCGCCAGTTTTTAAACCATTTCACACGTTTTCTCTAAACCCCAAAGGATTCTATTTACCAACAAACGCTTATCGGGACATGCAAACGCCTTTTCAAAATCTAAAACACAAAAATCCACAGCTGCCCCGCTACCAACTTCTACTCGCCTCTTCATAAAAAAAATCAGATTTGGCTGCAGCTCTGTCCTAGTAAATCCCTGCTGGGAAACACTAAAAATATTGGTTTAAAAAAAGAGTCTTTCGAGTGTTTTCTTTTAAATGTGTTTTTTTTTTTTTAAGTGTGGGACTTGAGATTGAGAGGGGGAAGTCCTTTTAATCCCCAGCAAATACTTGTTTTATTATACCCTTTTTTATTTTTTTTTGCAGTACATTTAAAATCTAAGCAGACATATAGTTTATACTGTACTACACTTGTTTTGTGTTTGATTAAAAATTTATAGATTATAGTATTAAAAATATTAGTAGTCCCATAGGGGAAAAAAAACCATTCTGAGCCTTTTGAGTCACGGACGGCAGGTGACTGTAGGGTTGGTTTCCTAATCAGCAGAGCATAAATTGCAACTGTGTGGGGCTGCTAAGGCCTTTTGCTTTGAAAGGGGAAATTTGCACACAGGCAAAAACAGTTGGGAAAGGTTTTAAAGCTGAGCATTTTGAGCGAGTGAACGAGTCTTGCAGTGTTTTCTTTTAAAATGTGTTTTTTTTTTTTAAGTGTGGAGACTTTAGATTGAGAGGGGAAGTCCTTTTAAACCTCCAGCAAATACTTGGTTTATTTAACCTGGTTTTTTTATTATTTGCAGTACTTTAAAATCTATTGCAGACATTATTTATACTGTAGCCCACACTTGTTTTTTGTAAGATTACATTTTTGTATTATATATTTAAAAGTAGTTATATCTAATTAGAAAAATACACAGTTTCTGAGGGCCTTGTTGATAACGTGACTGGGCTGGTACTGGTCAGGGGTGGGTTACCTAATCACAAGCATAAATTGCAACTTTTGGGGCTGCTAAGGGCCTTTTTTTCTTCTGAAGGGGAGTTTGCAGCACAGCCAAACACAGTGTGGGAAAGGTTTAAAGCTGAGCATTTTTGAGCGAGTGAACGATCTTGCGAGTGTTTTTTTTTTAAAAATGGTTTTTTCTTTTAAGTGTGGGGACTTTAGATTGAGAGCTTTAGATTTGGGAGTTTAGAGGGGACATATTGTATTACTTATTAATAATTTAGTCATAAACTTTTTGGTAACATCCCATGAGTTCCAAGTTTGACAAAGCTGTCCTCACAACCTGGCAATGTATGCCACCTTGAGCAAAAAGTTCGAGGGGGGATACTGCTGTTCAAGATGTGCCCACTGCACATTTTGAAGCCCGGGTCCTGGATCAAAAAGCAAGTGGGGACACTGAGATCCATTGCCAACTGGAACGACCGGTGCCCAATGAGCAATCACTCCAGGGGTAGATCTGGGAGGTGGTACATGGAGGTGCAGGAACAAAGGCTAGATTAACGTAAGAAAAAGGGGGGGGGGAAATGCCAGGGAGGCTAGCCTAAACGGGAAACCCCAACAAAAATTTCAAGATTGGGGATGAGGGGGAGTCGGTTCAGAAATAGCATTTTCTGCAGCAAGACACTACCCCTGTCGCTCCAAAAATGGGAATAGGATGCAGGTCACAACAGGGCTAGTATTTTGGGGCTCAAAATTAGGGGCCAGACAGGGCAATCTGCCCCAAAACCGGATCGCCAACATGTTTGTTTACCTGGGGCCCGGGTTCGACATATCGGCGATCGGGTTGCTTGCGGGTGGGGCTGGTGAGAATCCGCGTCATGTCCACATTTGGGACCAATGCAAAGTTGAGGTATGGATGTCCTTAAAAACGATTTCAGGGACTTAGGGCCCAAAACTCCAGGGGAAGACCTCCCCAAAGGGAAAATTTTCAGAAATAACCTGTTCCACGACCCACCAGAGAGGAGCGGGGGAAATTGGAATGAAAAAGTTGGTCAAAATTGGTGTGGAAAGGGGATTTGGGTTTTTTGGAGAACGGGGTGACTTTTGTCTTGGCACAGACTCTATGCTAGGGAGGGCTGCACCTAAATGGGGAGGGTCAGCTGTATTGGGGACAAAAGGCCAGGGAAATTGGGGGAATATTTAAACTGGGACGGGGGGGGGGTAACACACATAACATGCAAATATGAAGATAGAGACCTGGGAATTAGGAATAAAACAGGGGGTGGAGTGGGGGGGAGGGGGGGTTTGCAATAGATAAAAATACAGGAAAAGGAATAAAAAACGAAAAATCTAAAATTCATGCTACCAATGATACGGTGCCCCATAAAAGGTTTTGGGAAAAAAAAATAAATGCTTGGACTGGGGAAAATTTGTGCAGTGGGGAACAACTGGCTCACTGATAGAAAACAAAGGGTATAATTAAAGTAAAAAATCACTGGGTCACTGTTTCTAGTGGGGTACCCCAAGGGGCAGTATTGGGGCCCTACCTCTTTAACATTTCATTTTAAAGACTTACAAGGGAATACAAGTAGAATATCGACTTTGCAACGATACTAAGCTCTGAAAGAATCAAAACAATAAAGGGTAATAGTTATTACAAAGGGGTCTGATAAATTGGAGGCCTGGGCAGGGGGAAAGGGGAGAGGTTTAACACTGATAAATGCAAGGTTATGCACTGGGAAGAGAAATCCATTACATGATTACATGTTAAAATGGAAAAAAACTGGGTAAAATTACAGGAGAAGGGCTGGGAAAAAAACCCTGGTGGACGTAAACTTTTAAATTTTACAGCCCTGTCAGGCAGCAGCAGCCAAAAACAAATAGATCAGGGGTGCATTAAAAGGGCATGATGACAAAAGGAACTTATTTTCCCCTTATCAATCACGGGTTTGAACACACATGGAAAATTGTGTACATTTTGGGCACCAGTCACAAAAACTTGTAGAGCTTAACAGGTAAAAAAAGGCGGGCAAAAAAAATAAAAAAAGGACGGGGTTTTGGGCTACAGTAAACAGAAAAATTGGCAAGATTTTGGTTATTTAGTTTTGAGAAAAAAGGCTTTGGGGGGGCTAATAAAAAGTTTTAAAAACATCAAGGGCAAAAAGAGATCCTCCCAATTTTTTTAACACAGGCTGTATCTTAAAAAAGGGGGGGATCCTTTACGTCTGAGAACGAAAGTTCACATAAAAATAGAAAAGGGATTCTTTACTGTAAAACAGTGAGACATGGAATTCTCGCCGAGGGACTTGTCATGGTGAATTAAAAACCGAGTTCAAAAAGGGTTTTTGGGTGCATTTCTGGAGCGTAATAAATAACAAGTTATAGGCTAGGATTAGGAAGGGGGTCATTGATCCAGGGGTTTTTCTGATTTCCAGATTTGGGGTCAGGAAGGGAAATTTTTTCCCCAAAATGAGGGGCAATTGGGTTTTTTACCCCATTGGGGGTTTTTTTTCCTTCCCCTGGATCAACACCTTTCACAACGGCTGAACTAGATGGACGACTTGTCTTTTTTTTGCCTTACAAACTATGAAACTATGAAACTTGTATCATAAAACACCTACTGTAACTTAAAGCTGGCATTGTGATAGTCATTAATCTCAACTGGTCCCAATACCTTGCATTTAAGAATCAATTCTGCTTCATGTCCTAGATATTATATATATATATACACTCACCGGCCACTTTATTAGGTACACCATGCTAGTAACGGGTTGGACCCCCTTTTGCCTTCAGAACTGCCTAAAATCTTCGTGGCATAGATTCCACAAGGTGTTGTAAACGATGCTCAATTGGTACCAAGGGCCCAAAAAGAGTGCCAAGAAAATATTCCCCACACCATGACACCACCACCACCAGCCTGAACCGTTGATACAAGGGCAGGATGGATCCATCTTTCATGTTGTTGACGCCAAATTCTGACCCACCATCCGAATGTCGCAGCAGAAATCGAGACTCATCAGACAGGCAACGTATTTCCAATCTTCTACTGTCCCAATTTCGATAGTTTGGGGCAAATTGGAGCCTCAGTTTCCTGTTCTTACTGAAAGGAGTGGCACCCGTTTTGGTCTTCTGCTGCTGTGGGCCCATCTGCCTCAAAGTTCGCCGTACTGTGCGTTCAGAGATGCTCTTCTCCCTACCTTGGTTGTAACGGGGGGCTATTTGAGTCACTGTTGCCTTTCTATCAGCTCGAACCATCTGCCCATTCTCCTTTGACCTCTGGCACAACAAGGCATTTCCGCCCACAGACTGCCGTCACTGGATGTTTTTTCTTTTTTGACCATTCTCTGTAAACCCTAGAGATGGTTGTGCGTGAAAATCCCAGGAGATCACAGTTTCTGAAATACTCAGACCAGCCCTTCGGGCACCAACAACCATGCCACGTTCAAAGGCACTCAAATCACCTTTTTTCCCCCTACTGATGCTCGGTTTGAACTGCAAGAATTGTCTTGACCATGTCTAACATGCCTAAATGCACTGAGTTGCCGCCATGTGATTGGCTGATTAGAAATTAAGTGTTAACGAGCAGTTGGACAGGTGTACCTAATAAAGTGCCGGTGAGTGTATATATATTATTATATAATATTATAATATATATATATATAATATATTAATATACAGTCATATGAAAAAGTTTGGGCACCCCTATCAATCTAAATCATTTTTAGTTCTAAATATTTGGGTGTTTTGCAACAGCCATTTCAATTTGAATATCTAATAACTAATATTGCACATTTTGTGGGTTTGTACAATAAACCTCATTTCAATCCGGGAAATATTATTGTGTCCCTCAGTTATTTAGATATAATCAAATTGAAATGGCGTTGCAAACACCCAAATATTTAGAAATAAAAACGATTAAGATTAATAGGGGGCCCAAACTTTTCATATGACTGTATATACATATTATATATATATATATATATATATATATATATATATATATATAAATATATATATATATATATATTATATATATATATAATGGTGGGAAACAAACATGTTACATTCATCCACACCTCAGAACATCAGTATCTACAGGGAGTTAGTTACCACTGGCTGGTCATAACCCTTGGAAACTAATGTACTTCACCTTACTTGTGTCTCCAAAATTATTGAGGGCATAAGCCTGAATGTACACAAAAAATGTGCAGTTATCCCAGAGCATACAGTGCACATACTATTTATAAATATCATCCAATCTGTAGCTGAATGTATTTGATGACAGGATTAGCTAGTGTGTAGAAAAATCCTTCTTCAACATGAGATAAAGCCCATAGGTTGGTGGTATGGGCTTACCAACCTATCAGAGCCCTCATTATCTGAATGCACCACACACTGTTGAATTAAAATGCATTGTGTCATATTTTAAAGCATTACCTATGCTATCTGCACATTGATTTTAAAGCATATTATGTGTATGAAGACTTTCCACAGAAAAAGTCACTTATTTAAAATCCTTTTGCCCAGTAAATTTACTTAAGGAAGGTAAAAAATAATTTGTGTCCATTAGTGATGGCACATTTATTAATAAAGGTAACAGGAGAGAAACCAATGTACCAGTAGAGTAACAGAGTTTACCTTCATTAGAATGGGATGCCCAGGTGATTTATCTAATCTTTTATGAAGCTTAGCAAGAAAATTCCAGATGGGTGTTTGCGAATTAATGACTATTAACTACATCATATTTTAAGATAAAAGAAAATCCTCCACACCCCTTCTTTTCACAGATTGTAGTTTATTAGGGTAACCTGCTATATGATCTGACTTGTGATATATCCTAAAATGTCAGTTTAAGTAATTACTTATGTTTCCTGTGAAATGACAATTCGGGATCATCTTCTCTCTTAACTCTGTGTTGTGTTTTTCCGCTCTTATTCTTTTTAAAAATGTATTTCTGATCAGTCAGATGGGGTCCCAGCACACGGTTGCTTGGATAATGTCAGACTGTGCAGGACACCCCCCATTTGGCAACACCCAGCTGAAAGATCTGTAATAAATTTCTAAAGGAATAACAGGTGAATAAAACAACATAGAGATTAAGGAAAGATGCTCCACAATTATTATTTCAAAAGGAACACTACTATTTACTAAAACAGGGAGATTTTACCAGTCCTCTTTAACATGGAGTCTCCCTTGTGGTCAGACTTTACCATTACCATTACAAGGGATAACTCAGCCTTAATATTCCTTTTAAACTACTGTGAAAATAGATGAACTTGAAAGTGAACTTACCAGCTGGCAAAGGAAACCGAAAAACCTGAGCTTGTTCAACCAGTAAAGTGTTCTACAGTATTATTTCAACACCGGCCTTGTCTCTTTTGGTAGTATCATCAAGTAGTTTTGATTAATACACACTTGTATCATTTAACAAGGGCTTGACACTAAATCCTAAAGAACTCTCCTCCGCTGGAATATCACCCAAAAAGACCATATTCTATTGCTCTTTATGATCATATATATTATGCAAATTAATTTCCTTTACTAATTTATATAAATCTTTTTAAAAATTTGGGAAGACTAAAATCTTCCCATAAGCAATAATTCAACTCCTTGGAGAGTAATGAAAAACAGCCCTCTGAAAGAGAAATATCAGTCAGGTTAGTTATGTTGTTCTCTTTGCAAGCGCTTAGAGAACATTCTTTAGGGAATTAATCCCATACTACCTCTAGGAGAAGAATGTTAATGATTTTTATAGTGTGAGGATGACATTGATAGAAGAGATATATATTTATGTGGGTATACATAGTTAAGGCCATAATGAAGCGTGAATGAACATGAAACAGTCGTAGCTGCTGGATTCTCACATCCTGTTGTTCTAATGCTATGTGCATATGGAATATGTATCAATAAAACGACAAAGGTTTTATGGTTGGTCAGTGCTGCAGTGTCTCTTATTTTACATTGTTTTGGACTACTAAACATCACCACAGTAAAAATTCCAAGTGTTTTCCATGAGATTTAGCAGGCTGATCCTGCTCTGTCTATTGTTGAACTGTTGATGCAAAATATACTTTGACTCTTGAGGTCAGAGCATGCTTAAGATTGAATATGGGTGTGAATATAGATATTAAGTTGAATATCTTTAAATATGCACCTAAACTAACTTTATAGTCAGTTTAAGTGATTATTTGATGAAGGTATTGGATTGGTTTGAATCCCACAAAGAAGAATTTGTAAAGCTGATCAAAAAGAAAAGCAATATTGTTATATATTAGGAACACTATATGAAGAAAGATGAGAGACTGTCAAAGGATCCTTATACCCAAATAGATAACCACTGTGAGACAGTGATATACAGAGTAATTCAGGGCAGGTATGTTTCCCCTAGGAAGCTTCTGCATGTTGCTCCAGCTCCAGAGAGTGCTTGGGCATGTCATCAAGGTGCCTGGCATCAGTGTAGAAAGCCGGCATTTTTTGTGTTTCAGTAACCCTAGGCTGTTAGCTTAGCTGCTCCAAGCAGCTAATCTGGGCTGACTTTTCCTGAAATGGTCAAAGTGATGGGTGGGAGGCCACACCCAAGTTTCAGGTGAGGCTGATGTCTGGCCCCATAAAGGCTAGGCTTGCAGGTCTGTGGATTGGCTATGGTGGAAAGCTGCTGTTAACAGGAAAGTACTACTGTGAGCAAAAGGTGGTATCTGTATTGAGTCTAGTGAGGACTAAACCTATGTCCAGCTAATGCTCAGCCGAGTAGGCTGTTGTTTTCTGTATAGCTTGAACTTAAGGCTATGTTTACACAGCACAGTAATAACGTTGGATTTTCGGCATATTCTAAATACTGAGCCCGCCGAAAATCCAACGTTATTACTGTGCTGCATAGACAGTAATAAAAAATCTGTGCTTTAGTCTATACATCATAGATTTTTTATGATCGGTTTTAAAACCGGGTGGATTTTAAGATATGTTGGATATTCTGCTTGGATTTGCCATCGGTCCCGTACATTGAATTTTGGATTCTGTTATTTTGTGTGATCCATCAAGGGAGAGAAGATAGGGAATAGTAGTTTTGTGACGAAGTGGGTTTACTCTATTAGCCATCAATTTAGAGGGTTTATTTAAGGAATTATAATATGTTATTTTCAGGTTTCTAGTTTGATTGTCAAAATTTGCTAAAAGATGCCCTCTAAGGGCCTGTCTAGCATGATAAAGTTCAAGATAGTTAACTTGGGAAGGGGTTTGTTTTTGTTTGGTTTCTAGGATAGATAATTTTGTTAATGAGATCATCACATTTTTTAAGTCTTTGTTTCTTAAGTTTGGAGGATAATTGTATAGGCTTTATGGGTATTCCAAAGAGTAAATGGGATAGTGGTGCAAAGGAGATTCAAACTAAAATATTGAATAAGGAGGCCTAGAATCTCTTTTTGGTGAGAAGGAACGGATAAGATTGTAACATTAATTTTCCAACAGAAGGGAGCAGGACTAGTGCAGTTGGTTTTAATGGACATTATAATAGGAGCATGATAACCAGGAGATATCAAAACCTCTCATATTCTGAAGGCCCATTTTTCCCAAAAAACATGAAAATTCTGGGGGATTGATGTTTGGGGAGTAGAAAGAATCTTTTAAAAGAAAAGTGAAAGATTAAATGAATAAGGAGGAATTTATTGAGAGAGGTTTGGAAAGTGGGGTGAGAAGAAAGGGATGGTATTTTGAAAAAATTTTTAAAACCCCAAAAAAATAAAAGTTTTTATATTTTTTTGTTTTTAAAAAAAGTTTTTTTTAAAAAAAATTTTGGAATTTGGGGGGTAAAGTTAAAATGGTGATTTGATTATTTTTACTGAAGGTTATAAACACCCCAGGGGGGATTATTGGGTTAAAAAATGAAAGCAAATTGCCTTAAGCTTAAACTCCTGCTTTTTCTAAAATGTCAAGAAAAAAAAAATGGAAGTTTTTTTGGGGGAATTTATGGGATAAAGAAATAAGTGGTTTTGTTTGAAAAAAAGAATGGTTGAAGGTAGTTTTTTAAAAAAAAAGGAAGGGGTTTTAAGGTTTAAGAAAGAATTTTAAGATGAAAGGGGAAAAAGCTAAGATAGAAGAATAACATTGAAATTGAAAGGAGGAAAGGGGGAAAAAAAATTAGGGAAAAGGATTTGAAGGAAAAAAAAAAAAGGGGGAAAAAAAAAAAAAAAAAAAAAAAAAATAATTTGGAGTGGTATGGAAATAGGGGGGAAAAATTTGCAAAAAAAAAATTTAACCATTAGAAACTAAAACAGCAATAATATGTGAAAACCCCTACCATTGGCAAAAATATATAAAGAAAATAGACATTCAGTAGTTAACTAATTTTACTACAGTAGACCACTCTTTGGGTAATTTGGAGATGGACGGGGCAACAGACGAGGCAGGAGCATCCACAGGCACAATGACACAATATTCCATTTAAGACATAGTTTGCAACCTTCTTCTGGGGACACAAGAACATGGGTTTTTCCTTCTTTTTGGAATATAATCCTTGTTGGGGAGCCCCATCTGTATGGTATGTTGTTGTGGAGAAGGGCTGCAGTTATTGGAGCAAATCTTCTCCTTGCAGATAGAGTTAACTGAGATAAGTCAGCAAAGATCTTTACAGATGTGTAAGGACTGGGAAGTTGGTTGAGTTTCCTTGTTGCTTGAAGGAAATGTTCTTTGGTGTGGTAAAAATGTATTTTAGCCTAGACATTACTAGAGGCATGTTTCAGTAATGACCTGAATTGTTACCTCTCATTTGGGGACTGTTCAGACCTCCATACTTCAGGGAGTGAAGGCACCAGCTTCAAAGTACACTGTACTGATTTAAAAAGAGAGGTAACAATAGTGTAGGACCCACCTGCATTGAAGTCCTGTTGAAGTTTTGGAGGTGGGCTTAAGCAGTTTTGATCAAAAATGTGAACTAAGAACCTCAACATTTTTCATGTATCCTAGGTAGCAGAAATGCTTTTTCAAAAATTCCTATGTTCCCTTTGTTAGTTTCTTTAGTTGATAGTGTGCTACTGATATTGGAATGTGTATGTATATTGCTGCCACACTAGTGTGCACCTATGCTCATTTTTTTCAAAAAGGTTTTTTGGATGTGCAAAACCATATATTGTTTCTAGCTTGTGTAAGGAGGAATGGCGGCCTCCATTTTGGTTTTCTGCACTTCACCCACCTTCACAGGTTTTTAAATCAGTGCAGTACACTTAGAAGCTGGGGCCTTCACTCCCTGAAGTATGGAGGTCTGAACAGTTCCTAAAAGAGAGGTAACAATAGTGTAGGACCCACCTGCATAGAGGTCCCGTTGATGTTTTGGAGGTGGGCTTAAGCAGTTTTGATAAAAAATGTGAACTAAGAACCTCAACATTTTTCATGTATCCAAGGTAGCAGAAATGCTTTTTTAAATACCTATGCCCCCTTTGACAGTTTCTTTAGTTGATAGTGTGCTACTGATATTGGAATGTGAAGGAGGGAGGGGGGGGGGGGGTTGAAGAAGGTAAATTTGGGATGTAGATAAGGGGAAAGTAGGGGTTATGACACCAAGAAGGAGAGGTGTGGTTAGAATTTACTAGAATACAGTAGGAGGGGGGAAGGGGAGAAAGGGCGGTTTGATGCAGTTGAAACCGGTTTATGCCAGAAACGTTACTCTAGGGAAAGATTGGCACCCCTTATATGTCACCCAAACTATGTGTGGAATAATGAAGGCAAATAGTGGTATATCTTATGATCACTCACTGGATAATTGCCCAATAATATATACTGAAAACAGACTATACATCTAGATAAAACTGAAACTAATATGACTTAGAAACAGTACAGTATAGTATAATATAACAATAAAGTATTTCCAAGACCAGCAAGTAGTGTCCCGGTTGGTTATACAGCGAAAAAGGGGACAATCGGACAATCACCTCAATTTTAACTAGAGAGGTTAAAACAGAACAAATTCCAATATAGACAAGCAGAGGACACCAGAAGAGCCCCAGGTCAATTAGTGGCCCCTAGGCTGTCCCATAGCCAAAAGCTGTATTAGATCTTGGATTGTCGGGAAGAGTGGCTCCAAAAGAAGGGTCTTGGGGTTTTACTTAGGATAGATATGCAAGTAAATATCCTGGAGGGTCCACCAGTCAATTAGTGGTTCCTTCTGGTGTTCAATCAGGGATTGAACAGAATTGTACCCTTGGTGGAATGTACAGATGAACAGCACTATATAACCTGGGGTAGGCAATGGCTAATCTTATGTCACTTCAGGGTAAATAGTGGATCTCTTAAGGGCTTGGATGGATAGATGGGCACAGCAAGGGACAGGCAGAAGTGGGTTACTCACAGCTCCTTCTTAGGACCACAAACTCTCTGGTGATGAGAAGATGACACCTGTAGCTGAATGTCCAGAGGTTGTAGTTTTGAGGAAGTTTCTGGAATTGCAGTGGCTGCTACAGAAATAAGGTCAGATGCTGCTGGGGATCGCCGGTGACTTCGCCCATCAGCTAATACAGTGTATGAAGCAGCTAGTCGGCGATGAGCTGAATTTCGCCCCACTGGTCCTCCCGAGGTGTACTCTTCCAACACGCACACCAGGGGGTCCCGCTATCCTCAATGTCTCGCTCCCAACGATAGGCAGGCATTCAGGAGTGGTGTCTCGTAGTAGAGAGGGGGAACTGCGCCTACGGCCTGTTCCACTTCTGGGGCTCCCTCAGGTGCGGTAAAGTTATATAGTATATGTGGTCAGCTATGCGGTTGGGCTAGGTGAGGAAGAAGGCCAGCGCCGTGGATGTGTGTTGCCTGAAAGAGCCGGTGATAACAGGAAGGGATCGCCGGAACTCTGTGAGTCCCACTACCAGTTGGTGAAGTCAGGCAAGCAAGATGCCTGGTGTCTGAAAGGCCCCCTAGCACTACACCTCCCAAGGTGCAATCTCGAGGCAGAGGAACGCACTCGGGGCCCAGGCTGTCAGCCAGCAGAGGCACAGTGCACGCCATAGTTCGTTCCCGGCGCCAGGGATAGCAGCAAAGGATGAGTAAGTATGCAGCTGCTGGATCTCTGCTAAAGGGCGATCACTGCCAGCCCGAGGGGTCACACAGTCTCTCCCTTTCTACCTTAGTGGTAAGCAGTAGAGGCTGTTAGGGGAAGCAGGGGTTTTCAACCAATTCCTCAGGCTAAGGATCTGGTCTACCTTAAAGCTGGGTGATAGGAGCCAAGTCCTACAAAATGGCGACAGTACCTGCTCAATTGCCCACCGAAACTCTGTCGTGCAGGAGGTGAAACTTGCTGCAGATGAGACGTGTACTTGAAGTCAGTGTCGGACTGGGGGGTCTGGGGCCCACAGGGGAATTGATCTTGGGGGGCCCACCCTACTGTACATGAAAATATTACCGGCCTCTCGGACATAAATGCGCCCATTTTACCACATAATACAGTGTGCAAAAAAGAACTGTATTGTGTAGTACAATAGCAAGTTACTCACACATTTGTCAGTCTAACACATCATAGACACAGGGCTAAGTAGCTCCATCCATATCCCCATCAGCCCACATACAATATCCCCCTCCACCCACATACAATATCCCCTCACGTTTCCCTTGGTCACGCACCTCACCGCCTTCTAAAATACACACCAGCAAGAAAGTAAAAGTCTAACTCCTATCTCAAGTGTTCCCTCACTTTAAATCGGACAAGTCGCTGCCAAACTATACCGCGCATAAACTACAAACCACGCCAAAAGGAGACCACATAGAGGTCAGACCCAGCTCGGGTAAACCTACAACCCGACACATGGGAACCACTAGAGGTGACACCGCCGGTTTAAACCCTAAACACCGCATTAGAGACCAATAGTGGTCAGACACCAGCTCGGTTAACCTACAACACCGCCAATGATACCACATAGAGGTCAGACACCTTCTCAGGTATAACCTACAAAAACCACCATATAAAGTTCCACATAGAGGTCAGACACCAGCTCAGGTATAACCTAAGACACCACCACTTAGAGACCACATAGAGGTCAGACACCGCTCATGTATAACCTAAACAACACCATATGGGACCACATAGAGTCAGACACCAGCTCAGGTATAACCTACAAAACCCACCATATAGAGACCACATAGAGGTCAGACACCAGCTCAGGTATAACCTACAACACCGACATATAAGACCACATAGAGGTCAAGAACCAGCTAAAGGTATAACCTACAACACCGAAATAGAGGACCACTAGTAGTCCGACACACTCAGGTATAACCTACAAACCACCCATATAGAGACCACATAGAGATCAGAAACCAGCTCAGTTATAACTACAACACCGCATTTTAGAGACCACATAGAGGTCAGACACCAGCTCAGGTATAACCTACAACAACCATCCATATAGAGACCACATAGAGGTCAGACCCAGCTCAGGTATAACCTACAACAACCACCATATGAGGGGACCACATAGAGGTCAGACACCAGCTCAGGTATAACCTACAAACCACCATATAGAGACCACATAGAGGTCAGACACCAGCTCGGGTATAACCTACAACCCCGACATATAGAGACCACATAGAGGTCGAACCACCCAGCTCAGTATAACCTACAACACCGACATATAGAGACCACATAGTAGTCCGACACCAGCTCAGGTATAACCTACAACACCACCATATAGAGACCACATAGAAATCAGAAACCAGCTCAGTTATAACCTACAACACCGCCATATAGAGACCACATAGAGGTCAGACACCAGCTCAGGTATAACCTACAACCCCCCCCATGTGGGACCACATAGAGGTCAGACACCAGCTCAGGTATAACCTACAACCCCACATATAGAGACCACATAGAGGTCAGACACCAGCTCAGTATAACCTACAACACCACATATAGAGCCCACATAGAGGTCAGACCCAAGCTCAGGTATAACCTACAACCCCAAACCATATAGAGACCACATAGAGGTCAGACACCAGCTCGGGTTTTATAACCTACAACACCGCCATATAGAAACCACATAGTGGTCAGACCCCAGCTCAGGTTAACCAACACGCCATTTAAAAGACCAATAGAGTTCAGACACCAAGCTGGGTTTATAACCTAAACACCCACCATATAGAGACCAAAATAGAGGTCAGACACCAGCTCAGGTATTAACCTACAAACACAATATAGAGGACCACATAGGGTCGGACACCGCTCGGTATAACCTCAACACCGACAATATAGAGACCACATAGTAGTCCGACCCCAGCTCAGGAAAACCCTAAAAACACACCATATAGAAACCACTTAGACATCAGAAACCAGCTCGTTATAACCTACAACACCGCCATATAGAGACCACTTTAGGTTCAGACACAAGCTCAGGTATAACCTACAACCCCCATCATATAGAGACCAATAGAGGTCAGACACCAGTCAGGTATAACCTAAAACACCACCATATAGAGACCACATAGAGGTCAGACACCAGCTCAGGTTTTAACCTACAACCCCACCATATAGAGACCACATAGAGGTCAGACACCAGCTCAGGTATAACCTAAAACCCACGACATATAGGCCCACATAGAGGTCAGACCCCAGCTCAGGTATAACCTACAACACTGACATATAGAAAACCACATAGTAGTCCGACACCAGCTCAGGTATAACCCTACAACACCCCATATAGGCCCACATAGACTAGAAACCAGCTCAGTTATAACCTAAAACCCATCGCCATATAGAGCCCAAACATAGAGGTCAGACACCAGCTCAGGTATAACCTACAACACCACCACTTAGAGAACCAATAGAGGTCAGACCCAGCTCCAGGTATAACCTACAACACCATCATATAGAGACCACATAGAGGTCAGACACCAGCTCAGGTATAACCTACAACACCACCATATAGAGCCCACATAAGGTCAGACACCAGCTCAGTATAAAACCCTACAACACCACCAAATTAGAGACCACATAGAGCGTCGACACCAGCTCAGTATAACCTACAACCCGCCTTTATAGAAACCCATAGTGGTCAGACACCAGGCTCAGGTATAAAACCGAAAAACACCGCCATATAGAGACCACATAGAGTTCAGACACCAGCTCAGGATAACCTACAACACCACCATATAGAGCCCACTAGAGGTCAGACACCGCTCAGGTTTAACCTACAAACCGACATAAGAGACCACATAGAGGTCAGAAAACCCTCGGTATAACCAAAACACCGCTATAGAGACCACTAGTATCCACACCAGCTCAGGTATAACCTAAAACCCCCTTATAGAGACCACAAGAGGTCAGACCCCAGCTCGGGGATAACTACAACACCGACTATAGAGACCACATAGGGCAGACACCAGCTCGGGGTAAACCCTAAAAACACCCCCAAATGAGACCACTATGGCAGAACCAGTAAAAGTAAAAAATACAACACCCCCTTTAAAGGACCACAAGAGGTAAAGCCCCAGCTCGGGTATACTACAACACCACCATATAGAACCACATAGAGGTCAGACACCAGCTAAATTATAACCTACAAAAAACACCATTTGGAGACCACATAGAGGTCGACCCAGCTCGGGTAAACCCTAAAACACCACCATATAGAGCCAATATAGAGGTAACCCAGTCAGGTATAACCTACAACACCACCTATAGAGCCCACAAGGGGTCAGACACTAGCTCGGTATAACCTACAACACCGACTATAGAGATACAAAATTGGCCGACACCCTCGGGTCATATACTTTACGTGAATACAGCACTGACCCCAATATAGAAGTAAAAAAAACCATGAAACAGGGACTCCCCGGAGATATATATCAAAAGGTCGTTTCTTCTTTCTGATCGTTCTTTTTCCCTTTTCCTTGCATCCGTTCCCACCCCGCCATGATGACTTGCCCCGGGCCACAGCTACCCCTGCAGAAATTACACACAAATTCTTAAAATCCTCAATTTTCCAGCATCCTTTACCTATTCCCACCTCTGTACAAGTTTCCCCGGGAGTGGGGAAGGCGGTTTCAAAACCATAACTTAGAGGCCTGTATCTAAGGGGAGGTTGGAGGGTGGGGAGAGGACTAACCCCCTGGAGATAATGCTACAACTATGGGCTGCTTCCCTCTCAATTATATTATCAGGTAGGTAGACAAGACCTTAGGTAGGTAGGCAAATAGGCAAGGCCCCAGTCTGTAGGTAAGGTGGTTTCTCCCAGTTAGGTAAGCTGCAAGCAGTTTTGGGACCCCCTTTAGGTTTGTATACAGCAGTTAGGGCCCTTCCATGAAGTAGTAATACAGGCAGTTAAGGCCTCTTTTAGGTAGTTTGCAGGCAGTTAGGGGTCTTCTTTAGGTAGAAAACAGGTAGTTAGGGGCCTCCTTTAGCTAGTGTGCAGGAAAGTCATGCCCCCCCCCTTTTAGCTACTGTGTTGGTTGTCAGAGCCCCCTTTTTATTTAGGTAGCCAGGGCCCCCTTTGTAGTCAGGGCCCCCCTGTGGGTAGTCAAGGCGTCCCTTTAGGTAGTCAGGGCCCCCTTGTAGTCAGGGCCCCCCTGTAGGTAGTCAGGACCCCTCTTTAGGTAGTCAGGGCCCCCCTTTAGGTAGCCAGGGCCCCCCTTTAGGTAGTCAGGGCCCCCTTGTAGTCAGAGCCCCTTGTAGCCAGGGCCCCCCGTTAGGTAGCCTGGGCCCCCCTTGTAGTCTTGGGCCCCCTTTGTAGCCAGGGCCCCCTGTAGGTAGCCAGGGCCCCCTTGTAGTCATGGCCCCCTGTAGGTAGCCAGGGACCCCTTGTAGACAGGGCCCCATCTTGTAGCCAGGGCCCCCCTTGTAGCCAGGGCCCCCAATGCAGCCAGGGCCCCTCTTGTAGTTAGCCCCCCCCCTTGCAGCCATGGACCCGCTTGTAGCCAGGACCCCCCTTGTAGCCAGGGCCCCTCCTTGTAGTCAATGCAACCCCCTTGTAGCCAGGGACCCCTTGTAGTCAATGCCCCCCCCCCCTTGTAGCCAGGGACCCCTTTTAGTCAATGCCCCCCCTTGTAGCCAGCCCCACCAACCCTTGTAGTCAATGCCCCCCCCTTGTAGCCAGGACCCCCTTGTAGTCAATGTCCCCCCCCCCCTTGTAGCCAGGGCCCCCCCTTGTAGTTAATTCCCCCCCCCTTGTACCAGGGACCCCCTTTTAGTCAATGCCCCCCCCTTGTAGTCAGGGCCCCCCCTTGTAGCCTGGGATCCCCTGTAGCCATATGCCCCCCCTTTTTGCCAGGGCTCCCCCTTGTAGTCAATGCCCCCCCCTTGTAGCCAGGGACCCATTGTAGTCAATGCCCCCCCCCATGTAGCCAGGGACCCCTTGTAGTCAATGCCCCCCCTTGTAGCCAGGGCCCTCCCCCTTATAGTCAATGCCCCCTCCCCTTGTAGCCAGGACCCCCCTTGTAGTGAATCCCCCCCCCCCTTGTAGCCAGGGCCCCCCCTTGTAGTCAATGCCCCCCCCTTGTAGCCAGGGACCCCCTTGTAGTCAATGCCCCCCCTTGTAGCCAGGGACCCCCTTGTAGTCAATGCCCCCCCCTTGTAGTCAGCCCCCCCCCCTTGTAGCCCGGGCCCCCCTTGTAGTCAGGGCCCCCCTTTGTAGCCAGGGACCCCCTGTAGTCAATGCCTCCCCCTCGTAGCCAGGGCCCCCCTTGTAGTCAATGCCCCCCCTTGTAGTCAGGGATCCTTGTAGTCAAATGCCCCCCCCTTGTAGCCGGGACCCCATTTAGTCACTGCCCCCCACCTTGTAGCCAGGGCCCCCCTCCTTGTAGTCAATGCCCCCTCCCCCTTGTAGCCAGGGACCCCTTATAGTCAATGCCCCCCCCCCTTGTAGTCAGGGCCCCTTGTAGTCAGGGACCCCCTGTAGTCAGGCCCCCTCCCAGTGTAGCCAGGGACCCTCTTGTAAGTAGTTAAAAAAAAAAAAAGCCACTTACCTGGCTCTGGCTCCGGCTCCTGCCGCTCCGTGCTGCCGCCGGCCTCTACTGCGGTCCTGCATAGGCGGCGCGGTGAAGTGATGTCACCGCGCCGCCTACGTCAGCAGTAGGGGCCGACGCCTGGCAGGCTTAAGGCCCAGTGCCTTATGCCTGCCAGGGAGTTCAGCGGAGCGCAGCGCTAGTGGCGCTGGGCTCCGCTGACACCGCGCAGCCCCGGAAGTCGGGGACATTAGTCCCCACTCCCGGGGCGGTCTCTGGGCACTCGGGACGTGGGTCCCGGGCGTCCAGTGACCGGATGCGCGGACGGGCCCCGGGGAGCGGCGGCACTGCCTCGGGGCCCCCAGCAGCTCGGGGGGGCCCACCGGGGGATTCACCGGTCCCCCGGCGGCCCAGTCCGAGCCTGCTTGAAGTGAGGGAGAATCAGTGAACCTCCTCAGCTCCTCGAGGCTCCGGCAGATGTCAGAGGTGAGCTAACTACCTGGCTTCCAAGGCCCGACCTACTACAGCTCAGGGGCTATGATGTCGAGTGAGACCTCGGAAGAATGAGCAGTAGCTAGAGTTGTTACACCCTACTGTTTGTTCACAAAAAATAGATGTAGGGATAGATGATGGATTCTTCAGCAGGATGGTGAAGATAATAAGCCAAAATAGTGGTCGTATGTCTCAGATGAAAATAGATTAGTGATTCCCTGGCAGCAGCTCAAGTAAAACACGTCTGCTGCCATGTACGTCGAGGCCACGTCCCCCAAATTTTGGACGCCATTTTAACATATGCTGTGTGGACTTAGCCTAAAAGCGTGTTCTGTCGTGTGAACATACGTTTTTAGTTGCGTGTTTGGATCCGTCTATCGAACCCTAAACGGACCCAAACACGCATTCAGCAATGAGTAGTGTGATTTTACATTGCTTGCAATGTAAAACACGCATCGGCATTCAGACTTTTGGATCCATCTTTCGGATCCATTCTAAGAATTGACACGTCGATTTTTGATCCGAAAAACGCAGCAGACGCCCTATTTAAAACTAAAGGGTGTGATCCTGCTGCAGCCAAAATGCATCCAAACACGCACCTGCGTGTTGGATGCGTTTTGGATCCGATTAAATTAGCATTTTTGGATGCAGTTTTTAATCCAATTACACACTGTTATTTCTAACCCAATGGATTTTAATTTACCCAATAGGCATTTTATGAGGGACTGTGTCAAATGCCTTTGCAAAGTCTAAAAACACTATATCCACAGCCACACTGCTATCCAGACTTCTACTCACCTCTTCCTAAAAACACATCAGGTTGGTCTGACAACTTCTACCTTTAGTAAAACCATGCTGGCAATCATTTATAATGTGATATTCTGTCACATACTCCTGTATATAGTTCCTTATGAGCCCCTCAAACAGTTTTCCCACAATGGATGTTAAACTTACTAGTCTATAATTACCAGGGCAAGACTTGGAGCCTTTTTTGAAGATGGGAACTACATTTGCCTTGAGCCAGTCTCCTGGCACTATACAAGTCACCAGAGAATCTCTAAGTATCATGTATAGCGGCACAAAGATAACCGAGCTGAGCTCTTTAAGAACCCTTAGGTGTAAGCCATCTGGGCCTTGAGTCTTGATCAGATTAAATTTATTTAACTTGGTTTGGACCATTTCTACACACAGCCAATCTATCATATCAGTTAATGTATTAACAGTACTGACACCTCCTGTCTATGCACAGGATCCGCCCCCATCAGCTCTAGAACCTGCCTCCATCCACACTGG
This sequence comes from Phyllomedusa bahiana, assembly GCA_025379985.1. Lineage (NCBI taxonomy): Eukaryota > Metazoa > Chordata > Amphibia > Anura > Hylidae > Phyllomedusa > Phyllomedusa bahiana. The sequence continues at coordinate 63,542 of JAODAL010012867.1, read as the reverse complement.
ACTCGTCCCCATCAGCAGTGACCCTGCACCCATCAGCCACTTTAATAATAATAATAATCTTTATTTATATAGCGCCAACATATTCCGCAGCACTTTACAAATTCAAGGGTAAACGTACAGACATTACACATTAAAATAACTTACAGATGAGACACAAGGTGTGAGGGCCCTGCTCGTGAGAGTTTACAATCTATTAGGGTGTATGGGTGAAACATACGGTAAGAAGTGCCAAGTTTACAATGGTCCAGCCTTGTTTCATAAATAGGGGGTGGTTTACATCAAAAATGGATGAACCTGCCACCCTGACAGTACATCTATATACAGATAAGTGCCTGTGAGTGCTCTAGTGTAGGGAGGGACACATGTTTGTGATAGCAGTTAGGGATCTTAGTAGGCCAGACTGAGAAGATGTGTTCTCAGGGCCCTCTTAAAACTGTGAGGGTTGTGAGTGTGCCTGATTGCCCGCAGTAGCATATTCCAGAGAATTGGTGCCGCACGTGTGAAATCTTGGAGACGGGCATGGGAGGTTCGGATGATTGATGAGTGTAACCTGATATCAGCAGCAGAGCGGAGAGAGCGGGTCGGATGGTAGACAGAGACTAGGGAGGAGATGTAGGGGGGTGCAGCATTGTGGAGAGCTTTATGGGTGAGAGTGATGAGTTTATACTGTATCCTGTACTGGATGGGCAACCAGTGCAGTGACTGACACAGGGTAGAGGCGTCAGTATAGTGGCTGGAGAGAAAGATGAGCCTGGCTGCTGCATTCAGGACAGATTGAAGAGGGGAGAGTTTACAGAGAGGCAGACTGATAAGCAAGGAGTTACAGTAGTCAAGACGAGAAAGAATAAGAGCAGTAATGAGAGTTTGAGTTGTTTTCACAGTGAGAAATGGACGGATTCTGGAGATGTTCTTAAAGTGCAGGTGACAGGAGCGGGCAAGGGATTGGATATATGGGGTGAAGGACAGATCAGAATCTAGTATAACCCCCAGACACTGGGCCTGCTGCCTCGTTTGTATATACAGATCTGAAGAACCTATTTAGTAGCTCTGCCTTTTCCCGATCCCCAGTGACCAGCTCCCCATTACTTTTATTTAAGGGTCTTACATGCTTTGACTTTGGCTTTTTGGCATTTACATGTTTAAAGAATTTCTAAGGGTTTGTTTTGCTGTCCGTCCCCCCCTGCCTTTCATTTTGTATTTTATCACCTTTTTACAGATTTTATTATACTTTTTGTACTTTTCAAACGCTAATGCTGACCCCTCTGACTTATACTTTTTAAGTGCCCTTTTTTATTATTTATTGTTCTTTTAACTGAAGGTAGAAGCCATGTTGGATTTAATTTTAATCATCTATACTTGTTCCCTTTAGGAATGCATTTTGCTCTAAATTTCCTTAAAGTATATTTAAAGCTCTCCCATTTGGGTTCTGCATAATTATTTGATAGTAGCTGCTCCTAATCTGTGTCCTGAAGTGCTGCCCTCAATAAGGGTAAATTGGAATTTTTTTTTCAAATTAAATGTTTTTGTGTTTTCCAGCTTATACTAAGACAAAGTATACTGTGGCCGCTGTTACCAAGGTTTTCAGAAACAGAAACTGTTCCAACAAGTTCTGCTTTGTTAGAAATTACCCAATCCAACAGAGCATCACTTCTAGTGGGATCTTACAAAAACTGGCCCATCAAATTATCCTGTAACAGGTTGAGGAACTTCCTCCCCTTAGTAGCAGAAGGAGAACTGTGACCCCAGTCAATATCGGGGTAATTGAAATTGCCCATTATTACCACTGTACCTGCCTTTGCTGCCTGCTCCATTTCTTTATGCAGCTGACCATCTATCTCCTTAGTGGTCCTTGGGGTCTATAGATTACATCAAAAATATTTTTTTCTGTGTTAACCCCCCAACATTGTATTTCCACCCACAAGGTTTCCACATTTCCACCATCTTCACCCGCTATTGCCTCTTTCACGCTTGCTTTCATATCAATCCTTACATACAGACACACTACTCATCCCTTCCTGTTCACTCTGTCCTTTCTAAATAGAGTAAAACTCTGAAGGTTATCAGCCTAATCATGTGAGGAGTTCAGCCATGTCTCAACAACACCAAGCACATCAATCTGCTCCTGTAGAACTTACACTTCAAGCTACCCTTTTTCTTGCTAGACTTCTGGCATTTGTGAATAGACACTTTGGGGGACATGGCTGCAGAACAACAAAAGGTAACAAGCTCACCTCTGTAGCTTGGTCCTCCTTAGGTTCCCGTGCACAATCAGTGCTCCAAGTTGCACAAGTAGCAAGGAAAATGTAGTCAAATGATCAGCACCGGGCCAGAAGAAAAGGAGGAACTTTATTAAAAAAACTGCCAGTACAAATAGTCGATATAAAAACAGCGTGCATAGGCAGGCGAGCAAATCAGAGAGACATGACGGAGAAAATCGATGACATGTTTCGGGCGTAGCACAACCCTTAGTCGTAGCTTTGTGGGACATGTCTGAAAACTGTCTTGGTCTAAGAATTTTCTTGTTGCCCATAGCAACCAATCAGGGTTCCCCTTTCATTTCATATAGAGCTCTGAAAAAATAAAAGGAGCGCTCAGATTGGTTGCTATGGGAAACAAGAAAAGTCTTAGACCAAGACAGTTTTCAGACATGTCCCCCTTTAAATTCGCTTCCAGTTTAACACTTTAGTAGATGACATGGGATTATATATAACACTTTCAGGAAATGACATGGGATTATATATAACACGTTCAGTAGACAGCATGGGATTATACATTACCCATTCAGTAGACAGCATGGGATTATACATTACACCTTCAGTAGATGGCATAGGATTATACATTACACCTTCAGTAGGTGGCATAAGATTATACACCACACACCTTTAGTAGATGACATGGGATTACATGAAATATTGTGGGCACCTACATCTTCAATGTTGGCTTGTAACACATGGATCTCCTTATCCACTGGTCTTGTCCACCCCCCACAGTCTACTTCACCACCCACCGATATAGTCTGCCCACTCTTTAACCTACTGTACCTACCCCTGCATTTTCTTGTCCTCCCTCTTCATCCCTAGTGTAAATACTCCTGCACCCCGTCTAGAATTCTCTCCCCCAGCACAACAGACCCACTTCCATTCAGGTGCAATTTATCTGCAGAAAACAAATTGTAATCCAATGAAAAATCAGCCAAGTGCCCTAAGAACACAAACCATTCTGCCCTACACCAAGACTTCAGCCATGCATTTAATTCCTGGAGCTCCCGCTCTCTTTACTACATAGCACATGGCACAGGCTGTATTCCAGAAAACAAAACCTTGGAGGTCCTTCCCTTCAACTTGTAGCCTAGTTCTTTAAAATTACTCTTTAGGATCCTCCACATACCATGTATTCTGTCATGGTCTCTACATGGACCATGACAGCTGGGTCATCGTCAGCCCCTCCCAGTAATTTATCCACCCGGTCCACCACATGCTGAATCCTGGCCTCATAGAGACAGCACACCATCCAGTTGAGCCGGTCTTGGCGACAAATTATTCTATCCGTCTTCTTGATTATAGAATCTCCTATAGCTACCAACTATCTTTTTCTACCTGAATTCCCATTCCCCCTCCGCCCCTCCCGACTACAAGTTGGGCTACAAGGAAGAGCAGAATCCACTAGGGATACCATTTATGAGACTGATGCCCTAGCATTATCACACAACTTGTCAATTTTGCTAGGAAGCTCAGGAACAGAAGTGGCCTTCCTTTTCCTGGTTCTCCTAGAAAACTCTCTAACTTCATTAACCCAGCTACATGGCTCATCCTGCTGATCTATGACTCCATTACCAACATTTAGCAAACTAACTGCTTGCTCAGTGGGACGCAAACGCCTCTCATAATTGTCAATCAACATCAGTGTTGCATTCTGCTTCTCCAGATCTATAATGCGGGCTTCTAGAGTAGCAACATGCTCACATCTGTCACAGTGGTATTCACCCTGGACCTCGTGATCCAGTAGTGCATACATATGGCAGACTGTGCACTGAAAAAAATTGCCAATCATGCTGTCCATTTTCCAGTTACACAGCAATGTTCTGTAAGTCTACCCCACTTGCGTTTGTTTTCCTACACCTCTCTGGCAAGGCAACCTGCAATTACGCCATCTGGACGGGGGCGGGGCGGGTGCAGGGGGCCGGCACCTCGCCGGCCCATAGACTATCATTACTAGCGGCGCTTATACGCTGCTAGTAATTCACATCTCACTTCTCTCCCCGCTCTCCGAGCGGGGAGAGGAGACGTAATCCATAGTTCTCTATGAGAACTGTGGATTACCGTAATGACTGGGCCATATTTCAGCCCTTAATTCGCACACTACGCCGCAAATTATGGGCTGAAATATGTGCCCAAATAAGCCGTGTGAACATGGCCTTAGACTCTACCTCCCAAAGGGTGCCTGATTGCAGACTACAATTTTGGGTGGGTTCCGTTTGTTCTGCCTTCTTTTTGCCTGTTTGGGGAACTGATTATCTGGCAATTCCACTCTGGGGAATCTGTAGGGTGACAATTTCCTAACACTGATATTTGGATTGTTTTTAGGCACCTTGTGTGCTTTGGACCATTTTCTTTTATACTTCTATTTTCACAGATTTCTCTTGCGTAATAAGGGCCTTCCTTCACTCTATTGCAACTAGTCTTAATTCTCAATTAATTCTCAATTAAATTCTCAAATAACTAAGTTTCTATTATATGTAACAATGTTGCAATGTGTGCATATTAGTATAGTAGCTATGTAATTATACTCACCTGTTTTTAACTAGCCTCATGTCGATCCATGAAAAAAGAGACAGGCAGTATACTTCACACGCTTGACGAAGAGTGCATACCCTGATACATAGCACAACTCTGTGCACATCGATCTGAGCCAGAGGAGCTACAGATACAAAGATCCGTTTGGAAAGCATGTATAAGATGGACTGAACGAACATGATTGTAATGTTTTCAAAGGACTTTATTTAAGCAAATATGAAATATTCAGGACAATGCAGACAGTCCATGAAAACATCTATGTAGTGGAGTGGATCCTTGGGGCACAGTTGACAGTTAGGGATGTGAGGGACAACACAGTCCCTACAAACGGGTACCTGCAGACTTGAAGTAGAAGACATGCAGGAGCCCGGACCAGGCAGGAAACACAGACAGGGAAGGCACTGAATACACTCAATTGCCCCCAGAGTCAAAGGCATGAAGTAAGCAAAGCACGAACCTTACGGTACCCCCTTTTTGAGGAGCCTTCGGACCCTCAACAGGAAAAGAGGACTCCAGAGTAGGAGACGTCTCACCAGAGGCAGATTCTGGACCAGCAGATGAGGCCTCGGATCAGCATATATGGCATTGGGCCCAGGATCAGCAGATGTCGAACCGGCCCCAGATCAGCAGAGGTGACCCTGGAGGTAGCAGGCCCTAGATCAGCAGGCAGAGCACTGGAGACAGCAGTCCCCAGATCAGCAGACATGGCCCTGGAGGGAACAGATTTGTTTGAAATTTTTTTAGGGCCGCTGGAAGGCCAGCAACCATCTTGAAAGCCTCCATTGTCGCCCTAAGGTGTTCAGCCGGAATAAGCAAGTCTGTAGATGAAACATGGAAAGGCCTTATGTCCCATGGATCCATTTTTTTTTTTTTAAGAACTTAGTTCATATAATGTTTTGAAAGGACTTCTTTTAAGCAAAGATGAAAACAGAAAAATAACAGGAAAATGCAGACAGTCCATGAAAATGTATATAGGGTGGGTGGACAGGGCAACCGTACAGGCAGTACAGAGGGTACTCCTGTATGGGACCTGGTGAAAGAAGGGGGCCCGCTGCAAGCGGGCCTCCCTTATTTCACATTACAGATTGGTGCACTGCATGGAGCAGCCGAGCACCACATTTTGCATAGGGCCTGGTGCTGCTGGGAGGGGGCCTGCACTCCCAGTCACAGCTGTGCTCCGCCTCCTATATTCACAAGCTTTTTACTTACATCTCTTGCGTGCTGTAACCAGAGCCTGGCCCTCGCCCTCTCTGTATGTGGATGGGAAGCGGAGGGCAGGGCTTCACTGTTTCAAATTGTTCTGCATCCCACCACTGGGCAGTACACAGTATGGCGCAGACAGACAGAAGAGGTCCAGGCTCGGGTTACAGCGCAGGAGATGTAAATAGAAAAAACATGTGAAGTTGTAACCGGGAGAACGGACCCTCTCTCAGTAGTGCGCTTATCGCCAGCCCAGTAGCCCTCTCCAGTCTTGTGTTTGGTGGGCCTCCTTCTCCCCCCAGCCATATCTGTGTGGGGGCACCCTCCCTCCCAGCCATATCTGTGTGGTGGCTCCCTCCTCTCTCCAGCCATATCTGTGTGAGGGGGCCCTCTCTCCAGCCAGGGGGCCCTCTCATACACATGACTGGAGGGAGGAGGGGGCCTTCTCACACACACAGCTGGGGGGAGGAGGGAGCCCTCCCACACACACAGCAAAGGGGAGGGAGGGGCCTTCTCACACACACACACACACACACATGGCAGAGGTCCTCTCACACATGGCTGAACCCTGTGTCAGGGGCCGCCCAGGACCGTCTCTTCCATTGGGCCAGGTAGGCCAGTGTCCGGGGGCCCTCGAGCACAGGGGGGCCCCTGAGGGCCCGGGCGGCTGCCTGCCCGGCCCAATGGATTCTCTCACCGCCACCCGCCGGAGCCCGGACACAGTTCTTTCCGCCCTACCTGCGCTTAGTTACTTGTCCCAGGCTGCGCAGGCAGGGCGGTGCGGGCTGCGGAGGTCAGAGAGCAGGGCGGCCCCTTGCTACGCCGCTCCTGCGCTTTACAGCTCACAGCGCAGGCCGGGGCGGCGCCGCCTTGCTTCATTGCGGCGCCGCCCTGCCTGCTCTTTGAACAGTAAAGTGCAGGCGTGGCAATTGCTTAGAGCAGGGGCCCTGCGCGGCGGCCCCTGCTATCGTTGTTATGCCGCGCCTGCACTTTGCTATTCACAGCCCAGGCAGGGCGGCGCCGCCTTTCTTCACTGCGGCGCCGCCCTGCCTGGGCTGTGAATAACAAAGTGCAGGCGCGGCATCAATCAGGCAGCAGGTACTCCCGGCGGCCGGCGGGCAGTCTTCTCCATCCCCCGCCGGGCCGCTGGGAAATGTAGTTTTAGTGCGGGCCGCGCGCAGCCCGGGGCCGCACACTGGACTGAGACTCTGGTAATTAAATTTTTAAAAAAAACGTCCTGCCTCCACACAGCCCCTTCCTCACGGCAGCCGGGCTCCATTTCAGAGGCAGCAGCAGCAGATGGGCACCAGGCCAGCCACAGCACGAGGTATGGCCCGAGTTGGGGGGACAGTGACAGTGTCCCCCACCTACAGGACCATGTCATTGTCTTGTCCCCCACTCGTTTGGCCATGTCACACAGTGACATGCCAAATGAGTGGTGAACAGTGACATGGCCATATGGGTGGGGGACAGTGACATGACTATCATGTAACTTCTGCTTGTGGCCAGCCAGCCACCCTGACCCATGCCACTGTCCCCCAGAGTCTCTCTTATCATATAGTAATGGCTGGGCCATATAGCAGTTGCTATATGATAAGAGAGACTCTGAGGGACAGTGGCACGGGTCAGGATGGCTGGCTGACCACAAGCAGAGGTTACATGACTTAATGTGTGCCCATCCTGTGCCGCCAGGCCAGTCCACGCAGCAGCTCCTAAGTTATATAAATTGCTGCGTGGACTGGCCTGTGGTGGCTGACCATGACCCATATAGCCCCCTCCATCCTGTGGCCAGCCATCCTGGGCCCACAGGACAGACCACTCAGCAGCTCCTAAGTTATATAAAATGCTGCGTTGTCTGGCCTGGGTGCACAGGATGGCTGACCATGACCCATATAGCCCCTCCATCATGTGGTCAGCCATCCTGTGCCCTAGAAATCCCGCAATATAAAATCCGTGCTGTGTATTCCACAACACAGATTTTCTATTCCTGTCTATTTTATTGTTAATTTATATATTTATTCCTGTGAGTGAATGCGTTGGTTGGGGGGGCCCAGTGCACAGCTCTGCCCAGGGGCCCATAATGCTGTTAAGACGGCCCTGGGGCCGCCTCCTCCCCCCTGCGTTATGTGTGTGAGAGGGCCCCCTCATCCCTCCAGCCCTGTGTGTGGGTGAGAGGGCCCCCTCCTCACCCCGGCCGTGGGGGTGAGAGGGCCTGCATCCTTTCTCCCTAGGCATGTGGGTGAGAGGGTCTGCCCTGTTTAACACCTTAGACGCTGCGGCAAAGATGGCCATGGCACCTAAATCAATGAGAAACGGTGTCGCGCCCACTTCCTCACTGCGATCGGGACATCGGTGGTGAGATCGCTGTGTCCCGATCGCTGAACATGGCAGCTCCAACTGCTATGATTGGAAACTGCCATCTTTGTACACCGTAATGCATCTTATGTACAATGCATTAGGCTGTAGAAATGATCAAGCTCCCTAACGGGACTCAAAGTTAAAGTAAAAAAAAAAAAAAGTTTTATAGTGTAAAAAATGAAAAAGTATTAAAGGAGTTGTCTCCCTACAGAGTTTCATAGGATGCATGAATGAAATACTCTGCCACTTCCTGGTTCAGACTGACTAATTTGCATACAGCTCAGTGCTGTATTCAAGGTCTATGTTTTCAATTGCTAATTAGTTCAGATTAGCTCAGTAGCTTCTGAAACTGCTAGCAGAAGGTTTTATCTGATCCCTCAAACAAAAGCCCTAATTAGTGCTGTTTACTTTAGATAAATCAAGCTTTTTACTGTTTAGCAGCACAGAGGCTGCCTAGACCTGTGTGATGACATCACTCACTGCTATCACATAGAACAAACAGCAGGGGGGGGAGAGATGTACACAGGTCTGTTACTGAGGGAACTGAAATAGCCAGGGAGATTATTAATTCACTTGTATCTCCTTAAAGGGGTTGTCTCGCTACAAAGTGGGTTTTAATTAAAAGAATCTTTAAAAAAAAAGCAGCTTTGCAATTATATGTTCATTACAAATGTCCTACTGATTTTGATTTAAAGCCCTGTTAGGTAGTAGTACATCAGCTTCTCAATCTCTATAGCAGCCGACTGTTGATCCTTATCTCACTGGCTGTAGGTTTCTGTATGACTCATCACCCTCTGAATACAGGTCAGAGCAGAGAGCCCCTCCCACACGGGAAATGCTTTGTAGTGGGGGGAGGGGGAAGGTTTCTGGCTTCTGTGTCTGTGCTGCCTGGATTAACCCTGTGTGTGCCTGCTTCCCCCTGCTCCTTACACAGATTGAGGAAAGCAGAGGTGAGGCTGACAGCAGTGAAGTGTGTTACTAAAATCATGATGTGTCTGTGGAGCTGTAACTCTACTAATACTATAAAGATCAGGGGCATGTGAATGCTTCATGCTCTGCTGTACTAGTGACACATCCTGAGTTAGTAACACTTCAAAAGCTGCCCTGTGTCTCTTTGACAGGGTCTGTTTGTTGCTGGAGATGTGCAGATTTGTATGCTGAGCAGAGGATATAGGAACACTTGCATCCCCCTGCTCTGAAACACTCATAGATCAGCCTCCTCCTTTTCTCCTGACTGTGGAGAGTTTAGCAAGAGCCTACAGCAGACTAGGCAGGCACACACAGGGTTAACCCTTTAAGCAAACCCCCTCGCCCCCACCCCCCCCTGCTGTATAGAAATTATGGAGGAGAGCTGTCTGTGTGCTGAGGGGAGGGGGGAAGAGGGGAGGAGAAGAGGCAGACAAGAAGCGCCTCTGAATTCAATGCCAGGCACACTGAGGTTAGGCTAAAAGCTTGTAATGAACAAACTCCTTTAAGGAAAACAGATGAAAAAGCAATATGATTTGGAAATGTCTTTATTTTGTGTTTACAATTTGTTACGCCCTACTTTCTATCTTTGTAGAGAGACAGCCCCTGTAAGTTTAAATCACCCCCCTTTTCGCCATTTTGCAAATAAAAAATAATAAATAATTTACATATTACACATATTTGGTAATGCAGCGTCCAAAAAAGTCTGATCTATTTAAATATAACATATTTTATCCCGTACATTGAACAGCGTAGAAGGAAAAATTCCAAACGGCAAAATAGTTTTTTTTTGGGTGATTTCACGTCCCCTGAAAATTGCAATAAAATTGATCAAAAAAGTTGCATGCAGTCCAAACTGGTAGCAATAAAAAGTACACTCCAGCCCGCAAAAAACACACCCTCACTCACATCTGTAGGTTTTAGTACAAAACAGTTATTGGTCGCACAAAATGGCGCCACAGTGCAAATTTCAAAAATAGTGTTTGAAATTTTTTTACGGTGCCAAAACATAACAGAAACCCTACATGTTTGGCATTGCCGGATGCATATCAACCTGTAGAATACAGATAACATATAATTTTAAACGAAGAATGAACGCCGTAAAAACAAAAAACACAGATGGGTTCAGCCACGTCATGGTCCTGGTATGCCCCCAATATCAGATGCCGAGCAGCCATTTCTTTGCCAGTAAAGCTGTCCCTGCCCTGGCCCGCCACATTGCAGGAAAGATCTCCAGCGCGTTGGCTGCATCTGTGCTCCCCAAAGTCCATCTCACTACAGACACATGGACTAGAAAGCACGATCAAGGGTGTTACATCTAACTGACTGCTCACTGGGTGACTTTGGTGGATGAAAACGCCTCTGGGATAGGGCAGAGTCCAGATCCCCAACCTCGACAGATAGCATCACGTGCCAAGAGAAATCAGGCCGTTCTCAAATTAATTTGCTTTGGAAACCTTAAACACACAGGTTAAGAGCTGTGGACGGCTCTGACCAGTGGCTGGGAGCTAACAACCTGGCGCCAGGCAAGGAAGTGTGCAACAACGGGAGCAATCACCTTGCTGCCCTTAAGATCAGTAGACTTACGCACATCCCTTGCCTGGCACATGTCATGAACCTGGTTGTGCAGAAATTTCTCAAGCGCTACCCGGGTCTGACTGTCTGCTGAGGAAGGCTTGAGGTCTTAGCTCCCACTTCCGGCATTCGCACCCTGCTTTGGCACAACTGGCAGTGTTGCAGCTTGATCTGGGCCTCCCCATTAACTATCTGATATGTGATGTGACAACATGCTAGAATTCCACCCGCCACATGCTCCAGTGATTGTGGCAGCAGCATAATGCCACTATGCAGTATGAAGTGTTTCATGGCCTGACTATAAGTGTTGCGGACCTCGGGTTATTGACCCATAGATAGTGGAGCTAAGTGAAGGATCTCTGCACCATCCTTCGCAGTTTTGAAGAGGCTACCAAAATGATCAGTCAGGACGATGGCATTGTCAGCATAATCATTTTGGTTATATTTTTACTGGAACAAGCGTTAGGCACTCTGCAGAAGAGGAGGAGGCGGACACAGAGCCTTACTTGCCGGAGGATGTAGAAGGCCCGACTGTTTCGCAATTGTGTGTGTCTTCTTTAGGCGGTGGGTCTAGGTCGAGGGCAGGTGCAGGATGGCAGTTCAGCTCACAGAGTAGAGCGCATGAGGCTAACCAGAGCTCTGATGATGGTCAGGATGAGGAAGTGGAGGAGGATGAGGAGGCAAGGGTGGACACCAACAGTACTGATTACCCTTCAGTAGTAAGAGATTGGCACAGATTACAGGAGGAGGAGGAAGACCCCGAGGCTTGAGAGATCCCAGAAGCATCTCACACATGAGTGCTTGGATGCTACATTACCTGCAACATTATCCACGCATCAAGACAATAAAAATGAACAGTGATTACTGAGTGGCCACCCTCCTTGATCCATGTTACAAGACAAAAGTCAGCAATTTCCTTCCACCCACAGAAATTGACAGTAGAATGTAGGATTTTGAGACAGTGCTCATTGACCAACTCGAGACACCTTTTGCTTCTTCACATTCCAATGTCATGGTGGAACACCGTCAGCAACGTGGCACTAGTAGAATGGCAAATAGCAGCAGCAGACAGTGTGGGAGAACCCTCCTGGGTAACATTTGGCAATCGATTTTGAACTCCTCACCAACGCCTGCAAGGCAGGGCAGCATTCAGACACGCAGAGACCACCTTAAGACCATAGACCATGACTTCCTGCGGCTCAACATCAATGTTTTTGGAATTAGTCTGGACCCATTCAACTTCTGGGTGTCCAAATTGGATGAATGGCCTGAACTTGCTTGATACACCATAGAAGTTTTATCCTGCCCAGATGCGTTATCTTGGAATGCACACTCAGCACAGCTGGTGAGGTGATAACTGACAAACGTATCCGTCTTTACCCTGACAATGTGGATCGTTTGACATTTATAAAAATGAATAATGCATGGATCTCTGACCATTTTGTTGCCCCGGTTGCTGATGTCACTGAATAGTAAACTGTAACACGTCTTCTTGACAATGTGAAATACACATTTAAACTGCACTACATCTCATGTCTGTAGTTCCCTTTCCTGCTGCTTCTCCAAATTGTATTCTACTGCTGCCAACAGCTAGATTTACAAGTCTTACAGCTGAATTTATTTTGAAATATACACCTACCTCCTTGTAGCCCTCCAAATCTTATTTTTTAAATGTCTCCTCCTGTATTACCCCCAAATGTACTAAGTTCTGTTATCCTGAACCTCGATGTTTCCCATTGGCATGTTCTTGCTGCCACCAATGGTACTGCTGCCTAATCTTGTCGAACTGGAACCTCTATGTTCCCCACTGGTATGTTCTCGCTACCACAAATGGTACTGCCATCTAATCTAGTCCAGCCTGCAGAGGCGTAAGTTCAAATTCTTGGGACCTGGTGCAAAAAGTGAAATGGGGCCCCCCTGTTACTAGGGATGTCATCAGTCATCTATTAACCATTTCAGGGCCCCATACAGCCAAATCAAATGGGGCCCCCAATCATTACTATTTTTTAACATATCAGTGGGACCCATTTTGAATAGGGCCCCTGACATGTATTCTGCCCGTACTGTCCTATTGGCAGCCCTGCTAGTTACCATGTGCTATTGCCAATACCGGTGTCTTCTTATGTGTCAAAGGGGCTTTTGGGCTCCCTCAGAATGCAAGGTCCCATAGCTTCTGCTACTGCTGCACCCCCTATAGCTACGCCCCTGCTTTTCAGTTAGCCATTGAAAGGAATTAAGTATTTTAGCCTCTCAATTTTTCTCTGTCACTCTTAGAGCCAAATTAGAGCCAAAATAAGTTGTTCCACGTATCCAGTTTATTGTTATGGATGGTAATTACAGGTTTTCCTCACCTGTATAGGTATAAAAATTAATCCAGACATCTTCTTCCATTGACTTTAATGGGGTTCAAGTTTGAATCGAACCTCGAACTGAACACCACTATTGTTTGAAGTTCGACTCAAACTCGAACTTCTCTACTCAAGGTCTCTATGAATATTTCTCATCTTTTCGGGCAGTTGTTTTAGCAGCATTCTGGGTGAAAGTGTTTACCAGTTTTGAGCAGAGAAATAAAATTCTACAAACAAGGTCTATTTCCATGGAAATTGGAACTGCGAACATTAAAGCGCTCTCTGAAAAAATGAAACATCTTCGGGAAAAGTGGCCTGCTATTCTCTCTGAGGCTAAGTCAGTAGTGGATTGCATGGAGATCCCGAAGAAACTGCTAAACTCTCAACAGTTGCACCAAAGAAAGTCAAGACACAGCGATGCCATGGATCATGAATATCATTTTAAAGCTAATGTCTTTCTTGTGGCAATGGACACAATAATTTCTGATTTTCATCAGCACTTCCAATCTATGGAAGATGTCTGCAAATTGTATCTCCAATCTTGAAACTGAGAACCATGAGTGCAGAAGACCTGATGACACCCACTGAAGAATTGATCTTGGCATACCCTAATGATTTCACATCATCTTTACTCTGTAAGCTAAAACATCTACGCAAAGTGTATGAAGCTATATTCCCAGGAAATGTAGGTCCGCTACAGTTGCTAAACTCGATCTATGAACTAGAGCTTCATGGAATATTTGGAGAGGTGTGTATTGCGTTACGTATTTTTGCCACCCTCCCACTTTCTGTAGCAGAAGGAGAGAGGGCATTTAACAAACTCTCACTGATAAAGAACTATCTGTGTTCTACAATGAGTGAACTACGTCTAAATAGCTTAGTGATTCTCTCTACTGAGCATCAGCTTGCTAGACAGCTCAATTATAAAGACCTAATTAAAGACTTTGCAAATCAAAAGGTAAGAAGACCGACTGTTCCACAAATGTGAATTTATTTTGCTATAATCCAATTTTTGAAGTAATGCAAATCATTAACCATAAAATCAAAATTCAATGATAGTTTGTGGTTCAAGGGTAAGTAAAATAAAAAAATAAAATAAATAAATAGGTAAGCATATTGGCAAATGTATAACTGTGCAATAACACTTTTGCCCTCATATTGCTGCATGTGTTTATGGCATAATTAGAGATGGGCGAATTTCTCAAAATTCGGTTCGCTCACTTTGCCGAATTTCCTGACAAAAAATAACTTCGTTCCGAATTACTTCGGGATGAATCACGTTAAAAAACAGCTATTTCCAGGCTGCACAGAGCCTGCAGGGTGCTGTAGAACATTGTGCCATGCTTAAATATGCAGAGGGAGCTTGGTTTGGTCTTCATACAATGTTGTGTTTTAGTATGACACGCACATGACTGCCGCCGCTCTTATAATCGCTTCACTATAAAATTCCCTGGGCACTTAAGAGGGCAAAACTGACCAAAAAACTGAAGCGGGAATGTTGCCTGATAAAGTCATGCCAGCGAAAGCTGGAAAAAAACAAGCTGAGAGCTCAGGTGGCAACATTAGTGACAGAGTGGGGAGGTGACGGCGGCAGCCACAGCAGCATGAGGTCAGACAGTGGCACAATGACATTCTGGAGGTGGCAAAAACAGGAGTAGGCCACAGAGTGGCACAATGACACAGTGTGGAGGTCACGGCAGCAGCCACAGCAGCAGCATGAGTTCAGACAGTGGCACAATGACATTCTGGAGGTGGCAAAAACAGGAGTAGGCCACAGAGTGGCACAATGACACAGTGTGGAGGTCACGGTGGCAGCAGCATGAGGTCAGACAGTGGCACAATGACATTCTGGAGGTGGCAAAAACTGGAGTAGGCCACAGAGTGGCACAATGACACAGTGTGGAGGTCACGGCGGCAGCAGCATGAGGTCAGACAGTGGCACAATGACATTCTGGAGGTGGCAAAAAGAGGAGTAGGCCACAGAGTGGCACAATGACAGAGAGTGGAGGTGACGGCGGCAGCAGCATGAGGTCAGACAGTGGCACAATGACATTCTGGAGGTGGCAAAAACAGGAGTCGTCCACAGAGTGGCACAATGACACAGTGTGGAGGTCGCGGCAGCAGCCACAGCAGCAGCATGAGGTCAGACAGTGGCACAATGACATTCTGGAGGTGGCAAAAACAGGAATAGGCCACAGAGTGGCACAATGACACAGTGTGGAGGTCACGGCGGCAGCAGCATGAGGTCAGAAGGTGGCACAATCACATTCTGGAGGGGGAAAAAAAACAGGAGTATGCCACAAAATTGGTCACAAAACAAAACCCGGTCAGGGCAGGAGCAGAAAGAGGTCAGACAGTGGCAAATGAAATTCTGGGGTGCAAAAACGGGAGTGGGCCCACAAAGTGGCAAAAATGACAGAGAGTGGAGGTGAGGGGCGGCAGCACATGAGGTCAAAGATTTGGCACAATGCAAGTGGGGGCGCGGCAGCAGCCAAGCAGCAGCTTTGGGGGTCGGGAACAGTGGCACAATAAACAGGAGTGGAGGTGGGTACAATACCAGCCCCCTGGTAAAGAGGGTTTTGGGGGGCAGAGGGGAAAAAACTGTCAGCAGAGGGTTGGCATCGGGCGGGTGGGGGGCATCAAAAATGGGGCTGAGGCATTTATTTTTAACCCAGACTCATTTCTCACAGTTTGGGGTGAGGCTTTCAGGGGATAAATTTTAGCCCTGACAAAGGTTAAACGTTTTTTTAATGGGACAAATTTGAAATCGGAAAGGGTTTTTTTATGGTGTTTCGAAATTTCCAAAATCATCCGATAATTAAGGATAAAATTTTTGCATAAATTTATTAAGATCGCCCCTTTTTTCGGTCGTTTCCTTTGAATTTTTTGGGGGGGCCCCACAAATCAATTACAGAACAAGAAAGGTGAGATGTGTGTCGACTCAGGGAACTGGGATTTTTAGGGTTTTGCGTTTGGGGCTGGAAAAATCACATGACCCCCCCTTTTTACATAGAACCCGTTTCCTGTTTCAAGCCTCATTGCCTTTTCAGCGTTCATAGGGATAGGACCTGCTTTCCCTCCCTTTGGGGCCCCCAAACAGCTCAGCGAAATTAGCCCTATTTTTTCCTCCACAAGAAAACCTCTACTATTACGGGACCTTTTCCCAATTTATTTAGATTAGGGTTTTTGAACTTTTTTTGTATTTTAAGCTAGAGAATTTTAAAGCAGCATCTACCACTGAAAAATTCCCACGGCGGGGGAGGGGGGGGGGGGGGGGCTGCGGGCAAACCAGACAAGCTCAATCTATAAAGAACACGGGGATAAATTTTAAACCAAGACTTATTTAAACATTGTAGGGGAATATCTTTATTTTTAAAAAAGTTTGCTATTAAAATTTTTCCCTTTGGATTTTGGGGGCAACCGGGAACCCTTATTTTTGGATAAACATCATTTCAAAAGTAACTGAAAGGCTCTTTTTTTAGCTGCAAATCCCCCACTTTTTTTTATCAGTAAAACCATTTCAGATGGGGTTTTTTAAATTTTTTCCCCATTACACCTGTGACTGTTGATAACCCCCCTTTGGGCACTTAAATTACAAACCAGCAATCTTTTAGTCAGCACGGGTTTTTTTGTTGCCAAAAATCCCGGGTTAAACCCGAACCAAAACCCATCACAGTTTACGTTTTTTTTGGGACTTTTGCGCCCCACCCCAACTTTTTTCATTGACACACATCTACGTAAATTTTTAAAACAGAAAATTCAAATATTCACCCACAGTTGAATATAGTTCGGGAAAACCGTTTCTTTTGGAAAATCTGAAACAACAGGTCCCGCCAGGACGGAGGAGGAGCCCGGACACAGATGCGGCCCAGGGAAAAGGCCTTTCCCCCTCCGTCAAATCCAAAAAGGCCCGCATTTTCAAAATTTTCCCCTTTGGGCCCTTCATTAGGCATTGGTTTTTGGGGTCCAACTATGAAAGGGAGGGCGCACCCAGCTCTCAGGGTGCTTTCACTCGGGGCAATTCAGGGCTGTTTTTTGAAGCGGGTCCCGGGAGGCGGGCGGGGGAAAGGAAGGAGGGGGAAAGGAAAAATTCCAAACCCCAACCGATGAAAACCCCCGACGTCCCGCCCTTGGGGAAAGGGAGTTGGCGCAAAAATTTTGAGGCGGAGGAGGAGATGAGGAAATCAGTTTTGCTAGTGCCCCTCACCCAAGGCTTAAAAAATAAAAGGCCCTCCACCCTCTCAAAATGAGTGCTTGGATGCCCCAAATTTCCTCCAACATTTTCCTCGCTTTAAAGGGGCCATCAAAATAAAAACCTTTTACGGGGTGTGGCCACCCTCCTGGACCCCCGGTACAAAAAAAAAAACCCACACTTTTTCCTTTCCCAAACCCACCCAAATAGAAGTAAAATGCAGGAAATGGAGACCTTGCTGATTGATCAATTTGGAAAACATCTTTTTTGCTCGCTTAATTTCCCCCAAAATGTAAACGGTAAAAAATAAAAAAATCAGCGACGTGACAGAAATAGAGTGCCAAAAAGGCCCGCAGCGGGAAAGGGTGGCAAAAGCCAAAAGGGTGACCCCCAAACCTTTTTAAACCACCTCACCGACGCATCCCAATCCCAGGGCACACACCAACCCAGAATCACTTAAGTCATGGTGAAACGACTACCCTGCCCCTCAACACCGATGTTTTTTGGCGGGGGTTTCCGGCCCCAAAATAGACTTTTTGGAAATTCCAAAATGACGAAAGGGCCCCGACCCTGGCTCGTCACGCCATAGAGGTGTTTCCTCCCAGCACCAGGGGCCAACTGAGGGGAACCTTCAGCACACTGGGAGGAGTCCATTAAAAGACAAACGCATCCGTTTTCCCCACAGTTTAATGTGGATCGTTTGACTTTCATCAAGAGAATCGGGCCCAGGGATCTCTGATGAAGTTGTGGCCCCCAATTGCCGAGGTCACCGAATTAAATTTGCCATTTTACTTTAAAATTCCTTTTTTAAACAGAAAAAGGTTCCCCCTGAAAAATTTTTTTAAAATGGGTAATTTTTTTACGCAATTTTTTTTTCTCTTTTTTCCCCCCCCTTTTATTTTGCTGGTTTTGCCCGTGAGGAGACTGGGAAAATACAGCAAGGTTTCATGACAACACCGGGATTTCCCTTTCTACTCACTTTATCTTAAAAAAGTTTTTCCGCATTTTCAATGGTTTTGGGTAAAAGGGTTTCTGTGAGATACGCCCAAAAATCCCCGGTCCTTTTGGAACAGAAATGGGACTTCTAAATGGGATTTTTCCCTCACAATTTTTTAAAAGTGGCTGAAAAATCTTTAATTTTGGTTTTAATTTTTTTGGGGGGTTTATGGGGTTTCTGGTTTGATATAAAAGGGGTATAATTAGGTCCTTTGGAACAGAAATGGGCCCTTTTAAGTGGGAATTTTCCCCCCTCACAATTTTTAATAGTGGCTGAGAATCATATTTAAAAAAATTTTTTGGGTCATTTAGCGTGAGAAAACCCGCAATAATCATGGTCCCCTTTGTTTAAAAGAAATGTGGGGTTCTAAGTGGCATTTCCCCCCTCAAAAATTTTTAACATGGCTGGGGAAATCATTTTTATAATTTTTTGGGGGCATGCTTTCTTTTGAAATGCCAAAAACTAAAAGGGCCTATTCTATAAAATGTTTTTTTTCTAACAGACATTTGGGGGCTTCCCCAATTGAACCAAAGTGGCCCCCCCCCCAAGGGGGCTGCTTTTGGGAAAATTTTTTTTGGGGATTTTGCTGTGACCCTGCAGCTAAAACAAAAGGTCCTATTCTAAAAAATGTTGTTTTCTAACAGACATTTTTTTCTTCACAATTGTCAAGGGAAATGCCCCAAAAAGGGGGATGGGGGCTGTCCGGGAAAAAAAGGAAAGGTAGGAAAAAGGGAAAAGGGCACATATTGCAAAAAGACTTTTTTTTTGCAAGATCTTTAAAAAATAGGGATCAACCCTGTATTTTAGACAACCCATTTAATACAAAAAAAAAAGGAAACAAAGACAAGGTGGGATTCCCTCCAAATTTTAAAAAAAGTTTTTCTAAATTAAAAATACTAAAAAAAATTTTATGTACAAAATAGGGTTTTTAAAAAATTTTCAAAATTTTACAAGGGAGGTAAAAGGGAAAAATTGACCAAAAGTTTTGGTTAAATTTTTGAGGGCATGGAGTATTGGGGCAGGACAGAGAACAAAGGGGAAAAAGAGACCATTTTCCCCCAGCACTTTTATAAAAAAAAAAAAGAAATTTCCCAAAATAAAGGGGACCCTTGGGGGTAACAGGAAACCCTTAAACCCCAGTATTTCCCAAGGGGAACTCAATTGGGCCACCTCCCAAAAGGGGGGGCAAGCGCTACCCAGGAAAATTTACTGTTACAAGGAAGGGTGGCTTCCCCAAAACTTTCCCCTTTCCCCCCACTCCTCCCTTTTTCCCGAACAGTTTCAAAAGGCTTTTTTCATCAAGGGGGAATTTTTTAACCTGCTTTTAAAAAAGAGGACCCCGGGCCCCGCCTGGGCTTTCACCGGGACCCACTGTAACTCCGGCCCCTTTGGTTTATGCTGTTGGGCCCCGGGGAAAGGTATAGCAAGTCCTTTCCAACTAAAATGGTTTTTTTGGAAAAGGGCTCCTTTTTCCGGCAAATTTTTAAATGTTGGGGGCATGCAGGTTTGGGGCTCATGCTGTGGCCCAGGACAGGTAAAAGTCCCAAAGTCCCTGAAACAAAATGGTGGTTGAAAAAAAAAAAAAAAAAGTTTTCCCTTTTTTCCCCACTTTTTTAAATTGGGGGTCTGCAGGTTTGGGGCTCATGCGTGGGCCCGGAAAAAGGTAAATCCCAAAGTCCAGTTTAACTAAAATGGGGGGTTGGAAAAAACTCCTTTTTGCGGGGGAAATTTTTAAATTGGGGGGCATGGGGGGTTTGGGGGCTCCATGGTGCGTTCCCAACAAAATCAATTTCCAAAGTTCAAGTAACAGATGGTTTTAAAATTCATACTGCCTTCCCGGCAATTTTTTAAATTTTTGGGTGATGCAGGTTTTTAAGGGCAGGCTTTTGGCCAAGACAGGGGGTTTGTAAAAAGATCTTTTGACTTTTTATTCTGTGACTTTTTTTAACCTAAGTGTTTCCCAAGATGTAGCACTATCCATTTGACTGTTTTGGAAAGTTAATTTTCAGCTTCTCCAGCCTTTGGGTTTTGGGGGTTTTAAAAATGAAGGTGTTGTTGCTCCCCACCAAACAAACCCTCGCGCCCCAAAACCCATGCTCACTATCGAAAAACCTTATCGATAAACGGGCCCACAACGACTATCCCATCGATCCTCCCGTTAGGGGGCCCAACCGGGGAAACGCTCAACCCCTAGTGGGTTTGAGTTTAAAATTGAAAATGTGGTATATTTTTTTTATGGTATATTTAAAGTTTTTTTTAAGCCAAAATTACTGATAAGGTCCAAAGGGGAACCCAAACGTTTTATAAACATGGATAATCAATTTGCTATAAACCAAAATGAAAAAATTCAAAAAGGGGTGTTAAAGGAATTTTGCAATAATGTTTTTAAAAACGAAATTTAAAATTTTTTTGTGCGGGTAATATACCCTTTATACAATTGGCATTTTTTTTTTATAAACCCAACAACATATAGAAAAATATCTGGTTTTGGGCGACGATACTGAATTGTTTTATTTTGATTTGGGTTTTAACTTCTCCCCTAGGTTTAAATGGGTCCCTTCGCTCCTATTCCCGATTGGCCCCGGATTGCCCCAAACCCCCCCCCTAGCTTAACCAACCCTTTAGCTCTTTTCTGCCTTTTTTCTTATTTTGAAACTGTCCCACCTTTATTTTGAAAACCCCCAAAAGTTTTTCCAAAAGGTTTTTAAAGGTTTTACCCGTCGCTCCTATTCTGGGTTGGCTGGTTTTTTTGGGCCGACCAAAGAGAAAAAGTTTACCCGAATTTAATTACTGGGATTTCCCCCAATTTCCCAAGGAAACCCCAATTCCCTTTATATTTTCGGGGTTGTAGATTTTTGGGAAAATGATTTTTTATTTATTTATTTTTTTTTAAAATTTTTTTAATCTTTTTATTTTTTTTTTTTTTTGAGGTTTGAAACTCTTTTTTTGAGAATGTTTTAAACCCTTTAAAGGGGGATTTTTTTCCCAAATCATACTCCCAAAGGCCCCACAGAACTGAGAGCCCCCAGATTTCTCTTGCATCTTCATATTTTTCCTCTCATTTTTCCGTTTTTGCTTCACTTTTTCCCCCCGCCAACCCTTTGAAACCCAAAACAACAGGTCCGGGCTGTTTAGCTCTGAGCCCTGCAAATTTCCCCGCACTTTTTCCCAACCGCGATTGTACAAACCTCGGGGTTTTCGAGCAACCCGGGCCCCTCCCGCCCCGGAAAAGGCTACAAACCGTTTCCCCACCCGCCCCCCTTTCACTCCCCTTCCCTGGTTTAGGGGCGACCGAAAGTGGGGGGGAACGCTGCGCCTAACAACGCATTTCCCCGCTCCGACACGGATTCGGAAAAGGGGGGAGGGGGGACAGTTACCCAGAAACGGGCGTAAACCCCCTTCCAAACATGTTCCCCCCTAATCCTTTTTAAAAAAACACCCGCCGAATTTAAAAAACAGGAGATTTTTAAAAAAAAAAATCTTAAGGGTTTCACTTGAGAGGTTTCAAAACAAAAAGAAAAAAATGATTAGAAAAAAGGGTTCCCCACCGGAAAGGGTAAACAACAGGGGATGGGAAAAGGGGACAATAAATAACAATAATAAAAATGGGTTTTAAACTTCTTAAACGGAAGGGAGTGAAAGACACTAAAAAGGGGATAAGAAAAAAAATAAAATTTTGTAAATTAAAAATGATAAAAAATAAGACGGAAAAGCTGGGGAATGCGGAAAGGCATATAGCCAAAGAGAGTAAAACTAACCCCAAAATATTTAATATTAATAATAAAAATAGTAAAATGAATAAAACTGAAAATTTTGGCCCTTTGAAAAGCAGTGAGGGAGGTATTGTAGAAGGTGATGAGGAGAAAGAAAGCATACTGATGAAAAAAAAAAATTCTCCACCTTATTTTCAGAGGGAAATGACCTTCCTGTTTATGTGCCGAGGGATGAGGTAAACTCCAGCTTAAATGTTTCTTGTCTAACCCAGGAAAAAGTGCAGCTCTGTCTTAAGAAGATTAAAATAGACAAATCACCAGGTCTGGGGAGAATACACTACCGTGTCCTAAGGGAATTAAGTAATGTTATAGAAAGGCCCCTATTCTTAATATTTTGGACTGTATAGTAACTGGATATGTTCCAAAGGATTGGCGCTTAGCATATGTTGTGGCAATATTCAAGAAGGGTTTAAAATGTGATCCTCAACGCTATAGTAAGGAAAGTTTAACCTCTGCTGTAGGTAAATTGTTTGAAGGTTCTCTAAGAGATGCCACACTGGAAATTCTCACTAATAATTAATGTATAACTCAGCATGGGTTTATGAAGGATTGGTCCTCTCAAACTAATATCATCAGCTTCTATGAGGAAGTTAGTTCTATACTGGATTAGGGTGAGGCATTGGATGTCGTATATCTAAAGAATTTGACACTGTGCCATATAAAAGGTTGGTAAGTAAAATGAGAATGCGTGGACTAGTGGAAAATGTATGCAAGTGAGTAAGTAACTGGCTCAGTGATAGAAAACAAAGGGTGGTGATTAACAGTACATACTCAAATTGGATCCCTGTTACTGGTGAGGCACCACAGGGGTGAGTATTGGGTCCTATTCTTTTTAATATAATTATTAATTACATTATAGAAGGATTGCTCAGTAGAATATCAAAATTTGATAAGATGATACTAAACTGTTTAACCCCTTAACGACCTTGGGCCCCCCGCACAGACGCCGGGTGTTAGCAGATAATCGGCACTTACACCTGGCAGTAACAGCGCCGGCGGGTGGCTCCACCCGCTGGCGCTGTTTAACCCATCAGACACCGCGGCAAAAATGGCCGCGGCGTCTGAATGAACGCCGATCGGTGCCGCGCACCGATCGTTACGGTCATCGGCAGCGGCGCAGCTATGCTGCGCCAATCCAACGACCGGGCATGGTGGTGGGGAGCCTTGTGAATTCTCCCCGTCACTTACCCTGGCTGGTTTGCCCCACTTCCGTCCGCAGACAGGAAGTGGGGAAACCGCCATCTTTGTACACCCTAATGCATTGCCTATGCAGTGCACTAGGTTGTATTAACAATAGCGCCCCCCCTAGTGGTCAAGCACCATAGGGGGACTAAATGTTACAGTAAAAAATAAATAAATAAATAAAGTTTTAAAGTACAAAAAAAAAAAGTATTAAAAGTTCAAATCACCCCCCTTTCCCCATTTTACAAATAAAATCATTAAAATAATAAAAAGTTCCACATATTTGGTGTTGCCACATCCGAAAACGTCCAATCTATAAAAATATAACATAATTTATCCCGTACGCTGAACACCGTAGAAGTAAAAAAATTCCAAACATCAAAATTGCATTTTTTGGTCTTTTTCGTCACTAAAAAAAGGAATAAAAATAATCAAAAAAGTCGCATGCTTCAAAACTGCTAGCGATAAAAAGTAACTTCACCCGCAAAAACTTCCCCTCACTGACGTCCTAGGTTTTTTAGTAAAAAAAAAGTTAATAGTCACCAAAGGGCGCCGGGGCGAAAATTTCAAAAATAGAAAATGTTTGGAATTTTTTTACGTCCCAAAACATAACGGAAACCCTACATATATGGTATTGCCGGATGCTAACACCGTAGAAACACATTATATATCCGAAGATTAAACGCCGTAAAAGCAAAAAACCCCCCCAAAAATGGGGAAAATACATTTTTTTTCACAATTTGTCCCACGGAATTTTTTTCGGGTTTCCCAGTAATTTTTATAGTATAGTAATAACACCCTTAAAAATACATCTTGTCCCGAAAATAAAAGCCCCCTTGTTATATAGGTGACAGCAAGAAAAAGGCAGGCTTCTTTAAATTTCAAAAACATGTAAAAATTTATTAAAAAGTCCCATAAATACAAGACTTGAATACACAGTTGTACTACTTGCGATTATGTGAGAACATTCCATATAAGCGGGATAAATAGATTTGAAGAGTATTTATCTGCAGTACTGCACTGCAAGCTCTGGACGCTCCGGGTTGGAGCACGGCAGTACCTGACAGGCGGCGTGGGGCGGGCGTACGAGTTTCGGGGGGCCTCCCCCTTTCTGCTTGAGAAAGGGGAGGTCCCCCAAACGTGTACCCCGCGCCACGCCCGCCTGCAGTACTGGCCCCGGGTCCCAAACCGGAGCGACCCAACTAGCATCGCAGTACTGAGGAAAAAAAAGTCTTCAACATCTATATACCGCTTACTATGGAAATTTTTCCACCATAACGCAAGTAGTACAACTGCTGTCATTCAATCTTGTATTTATGGGACTTTTAATAAATTTTCTACATGTTTTTTCAATTTAAAGAACCTGCCATTTTTCTCTGCTGTTGACTGTGTTGAGGGTTGAGGAGCCCGGCTAAGGCAGACTTGCCCTATAGCGGCCCTTTGTACTTATATGAAAAAGTAGCTTACGTTGAAAAATAGATGAAATCTATAAGGTGGAAAAATAAGTTATGGCTTTCAGAAGGCGAGGAGGGAAAAACGAACGTGTCACCAAAAAAAAAAAACGCCTGGTCCTTAATGTGTTAAAGTAATTACCACAATAGAGGAAAAATGTTCTATTACAAAGGGATATGGATAAGTTGGAGGCCTGGGCAGAGAAATGGCAGATGAGGTTTAACACGAATAAATGCAAGGTTATGCACATGGGAAAAAAAATCCATTCCATAATTACTTATTAAACAGAAAAACGCTGGGTAAAAATGACATGGAGAAGGACAGTAAACTTAATTGTAGCAGTCAGTTTCTGGCAGCAGCTGCCAAGGAAAATAGGATCATGATGAGCATAGATGTACACGATGAGAACCTCATTTTCCTATTATACAAATCACTGGTCAGACCACACATGGAATAATGTGTACAGTTTTGGGCACCAGTGCATAAGAAAGACATTGTAGATCTTGGTTCAAAGGTGGGCAACAAAAATAATAAAAGGGTTGGTTGGGCTGCAATACCCAGAAAGATTAGCAAAATTATCATTTATCAGTTCAAAGAAAAGACGGGTTCGGGGTTACATAATAAATATGTATAAATATAGAGATCTCTCCCATAAACTACTTATACCCAAGAGTGTATCTAAAACAAAGGGGAATCATCTACGTCTATGGGAGAGAAGTTTTGTACACAAACATTGAAAGGGATTCTTTACTGTAAGAGCAGTGAGACTGTGGAACTCTCTGCCAGAGGAAGTTGTTATGGTGAATTCACCAAGTTCCAAAAGGGTCTTGAATCATTTCAAGACTGCAATAATATGACAAGTTATAGTGACTAGGATTCGGGAGAAGGATCATTGATCTAGAAATTTATTCTGATTGCCAAATTGGAGTCAGGAAGGATTTTTTCCCAAAAATGAGGATTGTTGGTTTCTACCTTATGAGGGTTTTTTGCCTTCTTCTGAATCAACTATATAGGCCAACTGGATGAACGTCTGTCTTTTTTTGGTTTTACAAACTATGTGATACTAGTTGGCTTTTTGGAATTTGGCTTTACAGAGTGTGAGTTAAAAAACTGGAGGATTGGTGAGTGGCTACATATAGATTGTAACAAAGCTGTTTTCTATTGCAGCTTGTTCTTGAACTACTGACACATTCTAAAGGGCATTTTTTCCTCTTTTATTGGAATCACCTGTGGTGTTCTGACAGGACCTGTGGAAGTAAGGTGTGCGTTCTGACAGGACCTTTTGATGCACCTGACTGTGGGAGGGGGTAGCTTGTGTCAGGTGGTATAAATTCCGGCAAACACCTCAAAGTAGCTTGGCTTTTTGGGAGCTTGGCTTTACAGAGTGCAAGTTACAGACTGTGAGTTAAAAAACTGGAGTTAAAAACAGGAGTGAAAATCTGGTAAGTAAACAAACTTTATTACTTTAATCTAATTAACCTTTTTTATTTTAAATCTCCATTGCTGTTGCACCAGGATAATGGACAGCATCACTGGCAATTTTCACCAGTGCACAATCTGCCATATGTATGCACTACTGGAGCAGGAGGTCCAGGGTGAATCCCCGCTGTGGAAATTTGTGAGCATGTTTCACTCGGGTAGCTCGCATTTTAGATCTAGAGGAGCAAAATGCAACACTGAGGGCATTGACAATGAAGAGAGGAGTTTCCCTTCTCTTGAGCAAACAGTTAGTGGCTAAATTTTTGAGGCTGGAGTATTGATCAGCAGGAGGAACCGTGTAACTGGGTTTAAATGTAGTTAAGGGAGTTCTAGGGGTACCAAAAAAAGGGAAAGGGTCACTTCTCCTCCTGAGATTCCTAGCAAAATTGGGCCAAAGTTGGGTGATAATGCTGGGGAATCAGTCTCAGAAATGGCAGCCCTAGTGGACACTGCTCTTCCGGAGGAGCAGCCCAACTAGTAGTCGGGAGGATTGGAAGGCAGGTATAAAAAGACAGTTAGTAGTTGTAGGGGATTCTATAATAAGGAAAAAAGGGAAATATAATAATTTGCCGCCAGGACCACTTCAACCAAATGGTTTGATAGAATAATTTGCCGCCAGGGTTCGGCATGTGGTGGACCAGGTGGATAAATTACTGGGAGGGGCTGGTGATGACCCAGCTGTCGTGGTCCATGTTGGAACAAATGACAGAATACACGGCAGGTGGAGGATCCAAAAGAATAATTTTAAAAAAAAAAAAGGGGAAAAAAACCTCCAAGGTTAAAGGGGAAAGACCCCCCAAAGGGTTTTGTGTTTCTCCAGAATACTGCCTGTCCCTGCGTTACTTAGAAAAGACAGTGGAAGCTCGGGGATTTAAAAATGCAGGGCGAAGTCTTGGGTAGGGACAAAAGGGGTTGGGGTTTTAGGGGGAGCACGGCTTTTTTTTAAATTGGGGGTTTAAAATCTGTTTTTTACAGATAAATTGCACCTGAATTGGAAGGGGTCTGCGTGCTGGTGGGGGAAATTCTAAAAGGGGGTGCGGGAAAGTTTTTTAAACAGGTATGGGGAGGGAGGGAAAAAAAAAAATGAAGGGGAAATAGGTTAGAGAATGGGCAAAACCTTCATCGGTGGGGTAAGAAGGGGAGGGGGGGGAAAATGGATAAAACCAGTGGATAAGGAAATCCATGTTTTTAAAACCAGCCTTGAAGATACGGGTTTCCCACAAAACCCCATTTAATCTCGGGCCATCTACAAATTTGGTAAAAAATAATCACATGCTGTCTACTATGGGTTGTAATGAAAATCCCACCCATCTCCCAAAGGGAGAGATTTTTAAAATCACTTGCCGTAAATCTAAAGGGGAAAAGGGTTTCACCCCAAGCTGTCAAACTGATGGGGTAATGTATGTTTCCCGTTTCTGTCAAATTTTAACATGTTGATAAATCCCAAACCGTTTGGACGGAGGGGGTGTAAAATTTTAAGGGAATTTAAAATGTTTTATTAAAAATTTGCCAGAAGTCTACAAAAAAAAATGGGGGAACTTGAGGTGCAGTTTTAGAGGAGCTGTTTGATTGGTTGGAAAATTGCTGAAAAATCAAGGGGCTCCTCACATGAATGGGTTGTCAACCATAAAGGGTTTTTAAATCTTTTTTTGGGAAAACAGGGGGGGGGAAAGGAAGGATTGTTTTTGTAAAAAGGGAAGTGAATGAAGGAAAATTTGGAAAAGGAAAGGGAGGGCAAAGTACTAAAAAAGGGAAAAAATTGTGGGGGGAAAAAATACAAGGGGGCTTTAATGCAGAAAATTATTATTTTTGCAAAATTCTATAGACCCCCAAAACATCACGGAAGGGGATGAAAAAGGGTGCTTTTTTTAAAAAGGTAAAGACAGAAACAAGGGGGGTAAAAGGGGTAATAATGGATGATTTTTAATTTAAACTCGGCTTTTAACTGGGGTCACAGTTCGCATCAACTGAAAAAAAGGGAAAGGGAAAGGCCCCCTCAATCGTAACAAAATTAATTTTAGGGGCAGTTTGTGAGGAACCCCACTAAAAGGGTGATGCTCTTTTGGATCTGGAAATTTCCTAACAAAGCAAATTTGGGTTGTCAGGGTTTTCTGAAATCTAGGTAAAAAGTGACCACAATATAATCATTTTAACTTAACATGAAAAAAGGAAAACAGAGCGGGAAGGCAAAACATTTAATTTTAAAAGGCCAATTTCCCCTTTAAATTGAGGGACGCAATACGGGGCCCATAGACTGGGAACAGCTTTTTGCAAATAGTGATTTAGAACCCCAAAATTGGGAAAAGCTTTAAATATATTTTGGGGGAAAATTTTAAATTGCAAAATATATTCCTATGGGTAACAAGAAAAGGGGGATTAAAACAAAATCCAACCATGACTTCTACCTTCTTTTAAAAAGGGGGCAATAAACAAAAAAAAAGGGCATTTAAAAAAAAATGTCAGGGGGTCACACAGCTTTTGTAAATTACAAAGAGTTTAAAATAAAATCTTTTAAAAAACTGATAAAAACAGCAAAAAACAAAATAAAAGGGCAGGGGGCCAAGGCCCAGCAAGACAAACCCCCAATAAATTTTTTAAGCATATACATAAATGCCAAAAAGCGGGAAGTGGGAGCATGTAAAACCCTTTAAAAAACCCTGTATGGGAACCCGGGTAAAAGGAGGCCATGAAAAAGGGGCAGGGGTACTAAATAGGTTTTCCCATTTTTCAGTATAACTAAAAATGAGAAAGAAATTTGATGGGGTGGGCCGATGCAGATTAGGTGGTCCCCTGTACTTTTAATACTTCATCTGCTATAATGAATTGGCTCAGTGTACAAAAGGTTCAAGTCAAATTTAAAAATAAACTGAATGTGAACAAGAAAACCCCGTTCCTTGATGGTATTTCCCCCCCCAAGAGTTCTTAAAGAGCTCAATTGGTTTTCTCTGTGCCCCCCGTACCCTGATATTTAGAGATTCTTTTGGAGAAATTTGGATAGGGGCCAGGAACCCGGCGCAAGGGAAAAGTAGTTTTCCCCTCTTTTAAAAAAAGGGTTTAAGTCTTGCATAGGTAAAATTTTAGACCAGTAAGTTTAACTCGTTGTGCCCAATAATGTTTGAGGGGGTCATAAGGAACAAAATACAGGGAAAAGTGGGCAAAAAACAATATTATAATGATTTTCCCCGGCCCTGGTTTTACTTAAAGGGCAAAAAAGTTGTCCCAAACCCAAACTGATTTTCTTTTTTTTGAAGAGGGGGAGTAGAAGTTTTGGGTAAAAGGGGCCCCAGTGGATATTATGTTTTTTAACTTTTCAAAGGCGTTTGTCACTGCCCGCATAAGGTTTGTTGGGGAAATTAAAAATCCATTGATTTAGAAAAAACAGGTGGGAAATTTGATTTTAAAAAAAGGCTAAACGGATCAAAACTCAGAGAAATGGGGGGTAAAAAAAATGCTACTCTCAGGTTCCCCCGGGCATGAGTTTGGGGTGCCCCAGGGGTTTTGTAAGGGGCTTCTTTTTTTTTAATGTATTTATTAACAATATAATGGGGAAGGGGTCAATTTGCACATTTTCTAATTTTTTTCAGATGACACCCAAATATGCAGGGTAGTGCAATCAATGCAAGATGCCTTTAAAATTTCAAGCAGAAACCCGGGGCACACTGATTTTTGGGGATCCCCCTTTTGGGAAAAGAGGGTTTAATGTGGATACATGTAAGGTTCTGCATCTGGGTAGAAAAAAATCTGCAGGGACATATGTCCTAAGGGGGGAAAAAATTGGAGAAACGCTTTTTTTAAAAAAGATCGGGCGTTTTTGTAGATCAAAAGACTACAGAAAAGCATGCTGGGGTCCCTTTAGCTGCCTTTTTAAGGGAAGTAAATATTGGCGTGTATTTAAAAAAGGCATGGAAAATTTCCGGGGCAAAATGTAATTCTACTGCTATAAAAGCATTGGGGCCAACTTTTGGGAATATTCTGTTCAGTTCTGGGGCCCCATTTATGAAGAGATTAATTGACCCACAGGGGAGTTCAAAGACGAGCAACCAAACCTTTTTAAGGGGAATGGGGCATCTTTGTTTATGAGGAGAGGTTAGTAGAATTGAACTTATTTTTGTCTTGAGAAAAAACGGGGTTTGGGGGGAAAATGATTAATTTATTTAAATAAAAAAATGTTCCCTTTCCAAAATAAGGGGAAAAAAAAATTTCAAGAAAGCCCCTCAAAAGCAAAAGACATTCCTTCGGGGAAGGGGGAAAAAAAAAAAAGGGTTAAAAACCCCCAGAAAAAAAGGTCTTTTTTCACTGTAAGAACTGTTAATCGGGGAAACGCCCCTTCCTGAAGGGGTGGCACAGGGAGGGAAAAGAGAAAAGTTTCAAGAAAGGCTTAGATAACTACCTGAAACTAAAGAAAATTAAGCGTATGGGAGCTATAAAAAAATTTTTGGATCCTAGCTGGGGACGGGTTTTGTGGTCAGAGATGGGGGGCTTCCCCCCCCCGGGGGGTTTAAATTGGGTTTTTTTTCCTTGTGGGTTTCCCGGACATTTCCCCGTGGAAGGCTGGGCTTAAAAAACCCTTTTCTCCCTCCTTTAACCCACCCTTTTACCCAACCCTTTGGGTTAAAATTGATTTTGGGCACTCTTTTTTCAACCATACTAACTATGTAACTATGTATGTAACTATGTCGCAGGTGTGAATGGGGAGCAAGTATTATCGCATGCTCTCATACAGATCACTAAAAGTTTACCATGGCACCTCATGGCAAAGAACTGTCTGAGGGCCTGAAAAAAAAATTGTTGCTCTACATAAAAAAAGGCCTAGGGAAAAAAAAAAGACCAAAAACCCTGAAACGAACGCAAACACAATACCCGCAAATTTAACAAGACAAATTTTTACTGAGAACAGGTCGTGTCATATTCCCACCAAAAAAGTTTGAGTGTACATGCTCAGCATCCCTAAACCTTAGATAGTCTTTTAAAAATAGACAAATTAGTGCTGCCGCCCTCGCTTTCAGAGGTTAAAGGGGTGGGGGGGTCAATCGTTAGTGTTTAGAACCCCTAAACCCCTACGCTACACAAGGGGGCCCCCTTGCCAGGGTCCTAAAAAAAAACCGGGGCTCGGCCCCTTTTTGGTTTTTTTTTTGGGGAGGGCTGGCTTCACACGACATTTTTTTGCGCCTCATTTTTTGAACTGCGGAGTTTTTTTACAGAGAAAAACCTTCTGTTCCTGTCACTAATTTTCTGCACATCCCCACACAGATCCCGTCCATCTCCTCAGCAGTCACTGTACAGTAAAAATCACCATGACAAATTTACTTTTTCAGAACTTCTCACCTTCATATGACAATACCCCTAAACAGTCACCAAAACATCCACCTACACATGGAGCAAATCTACCAGACAAGTGAATGTTACTAAAACCCTCCTACAAAACCAAGACCCCAAACTATTACTACTTAAGGCTCAAATAATCCTGCCAGACCCTGACCGAACGCAACCCCCACATGTGACTATCCACTGCACACAGGCCCTAGAGACATATATTACCGCCATACAGGGACCAGATAGTGGTAGATACTAGTTGTATGTAACTCTGCAGACATATAATGTGATTACACTGCAGTTACATTTAGTGACTCACCGGAGACGTCTTTTCTGATCAGCGTCGTTCACTTTCCCTTTTCTTCTCCATCCGGTTCACACCTTCATGCTGATTGCTCCCGGCCAAGACTCGTCCCTGAGGATTTGGACACAAATATCTTAGAATCCTCACATTTCCAGCAACTCCTTAATTATAGGTATAGCAGTCCCCTCAGTTAGGTATATAGGGGCACTGAAGCAGTATATGGGGCCACAGGCAGATATATGGGGCCACGGGGCAGAATATAAGGCCACAGGAGTATAGGGGGGCCACAGGCAGGTATGTAGGGGGCACTGAGGCAGTTAGGGGGGCCACAGGCAGTATAGGGGGCCTGAGGCAGTAATAGGGGCAAAGGAAGGTATATAGGGACTGAGGCAGAAATAGGGTCACGAGGCAGTATATGGGGTCAGAGGCAGTATATGGGGCCACAGGCAGGTATATAGGGGGAACGGGCAGTATATGGGGCCACAGGCAGTATTAGGGACAAGGCAGTATATGGGGCCACAGGCATATAGGGGCCACAGGCAGGTATTGGGGGAAAAGGGGGCAGGTTTATAGGTCACAGGAGCATATGTGGCCACAGGCGGGCTATGGGGGGCCACGGCGGCGTAGGGGGGCCCCACAGGCAGGGATAGGGTGGCCAAAGGCAGAAGAGGGGGGCCACAGGCGGGGATATGGGGCCACAAAAGGGGGAAAAGGGGAGCCACGGGCGGGTTAGGGGACCCGGCAAATATGTGGGCCCAGGCAGGGAATAGGGGGGCCCAGAAGGGATATGGGGGCCACAGGCAGGCATTATAGGGGGCACAGACAGGGATATGGGGGCCACAGGCAGTGATATGGGGGGCCACAGGCAGCATTAGGGGGACGGGCAGGGTATGGAGGCCCCCAGGCAGAATATGGGGGCCAAGGGGGAAGGGGAAAAGGGGGGGGGGCACGGCAGGGTTAGGGGGCCCAAGCGTATATGGGGGCCACAGGCGGGGATAGGGGGGCCCACGGGAAAGTATGGGGGCCCAAAGGTAGGGATATGGGGGCCAAAGGCTGGCTATGGGGGCCACAGGCAGGCTTATAGGGGCACAGCAGTATATAGGGGCCTGACATTAAAAAAACGCGAAAAAAATAACAACATTCAAACTCACCTTAATCCCTCGGGAGGCGGCTTCTTCCTCTTCAGCCCGGCCCCCTGGGGCAGCCCTGGGGGGCGCACGCCTATGACCGCGTGCGCCCGTGGAGAGGCAGCGTGCGATGAAAATCACATCATCGCGACGCCCCGGGGTGAGGCGCACGGGGCCCGGCGGGGTCCCTCAGCGCTGTGAGGACCCGGGGGGCCCCCCGTGTTCGGACCTGGGGTCCGACACTGTCTGCGGGCAGGGAGGGGGCTCGCTCTCGCTCCGAAAGCCCTTTCCTTTGGGGTCCACCAGGGCGCACAGCAGTGAAGGCCAGTCGGTGCTCCAGGCCCAGGGCAGAGGGGGGGAGCCCGGGAGACTCGGGCACGGGGTGTTTTTTTTTGGGGGCCCCGAGCCCCGAATAAAACAGCCTAGCGACGCCCCTGACGCTACATCAAAACGGTCTGCATGATTGTCTTCCCAGTAGGAAGCCTCTTCTAAAGATGATGCACACGAAAGTCCACAAACAGTTCACTGAAGACAAGCAGATGAGGACATAGATTACGGGACCATGTAATGTGGTATGATAAACCCAAGATAAACTTTTTTTGGTTAGAGGGTTTTGTCAAGCAGTGTGGGGGGCAACCAATGGGAATACAAAGCAAGAATGTCTTCCCACTGTCAAGCAGGGTGGGGGGGTTTCCGGTTTTGGACTGCATGACTTTGCCATTTTTGGGGAATACAGTTCATTGACGGAACCATGAATGCCAACACATTCTGTGACATACTGAAGCAGAGCATGATCTCTCCTCTTCGGAAACTGGGCCAGGGCAATATTCCAACATGATAACGATCCCAGAGATGCCTCCAAGATGACCACTGGCTTATTAAAGAAAATGAAGGTAAAAATTGCTGGACTGGCTAAGAATATCTCCAGAACTAAACCCTATTGAGAATATGTGGGGCATCCCCAAATGGAGGCTGGTGGAGCGCAAGGTCTCTAGCATCAACCAGCTAATTGATGTCATTATGGAGGAGTGGAAGAAGATTCCCTGGGATCCTTTAAGCTTGGGGAACTCCATGCCAAAAAAGTTCGGCAGTGCGGGAAAATAAGGTGGCCATTAGTGTTGGCAATTATATCGACAAAGTTTAAATCGGCGGTATTTACTTTGATGATTTTTTTTTTGACAACGCGATAATTTAGGTTAAAATCTGTGCAAACTATTAATATTGCGGGCCCTTTTCGTCGCTTCTGTCATTTGGCGGCAGCAAAACAGCTTACAGAAAGAAACGGGGGAATGTGGCCGACTCATGACTGGATGTGTATGGTTGCGATTGGCTGGAAAATACCTTTTATTATCCCGTATCATTTCGACAGGTGTTTTTTTCACTTTTTTGGGCAGTCAACTTTTGTTGAAGATCTCTTTGTAGGGTTTAAAAATTTAATGCAGCAATTTTTATCACCCAGGTGAATTGATAGGTGCCAAAAAATACCTTTTATTATCGCGTATACATTTCAGATACGTGTTTTTTTCACTTTGGCGCAGGCCAGCTTTGTTGATAGAGCCACCTTGCAGTTAAATGTGAATCCAGCAATTTTGTTTTGATTTGAGGGATTTGAGAATAGCTGTGATTTGCTGTCATTAATAAGAGACTTTCCAAAACTCTTCCATACCTTCTCAAAATTTTATCTTTCTGAACATGGAGCGAAATTCAGGTGGTAAGCGAGCAAAGAGGGGGGTAGGACATGGAGGTAGAGGTACGAGAGAAGGTGCTTCTTCCAGTGCTGGCGACAACACGCATGCCAGCGGATGTCAGTTGCAGGACGTCGGCCTGTCATCGCTGGGTCAGGGCCCTGTGAATCTCAGTAACGAACAGCGTCGCCAATCTGTCCTTCAGTGGTTAATGCAACCTGCATCCAGCAGTCTTACCTCCTCGTCCTCCCAGTCACGGCCACAAATGACCGTCATCAGCATCATCAGCATCCGTCCCCAACATGGAAGCAGCCCAAAGTCAAACTCGAGTACCCACCACGGTGTGGAATAATCCATTTTCTGAGACCTCTTTGATGACAAAATGCGGTTGGGGTCAGAAGGCATGTTAAAGATCAAGAGGCCAAAGAGGATGATTTTCTCTGTCTGAACGCTCAGTTACTGATGCCATCAGAGGAGGAGAATGGAAGCCGGTCAACTCGGCAAAAATCGCCGGGCGGGGTTCGGCAACGCCTTGCAGTCCCTCTTGTTTGTAGCCCGCAGCTGCCTGTGATGCAGAATGTCAGGACGAGAAGTCACCTGTGTCACAGACTGATATGGATGATGAAGACATTGCGGATCCAACGTGGTCTTTTCAGCAGATTGCTTGCGATCTGCTTCTTCACTGGACGAGGAGGAAGACGGTGGGGTAGTGTCAGAACGGTCCCGCCTCAGAAAGGAGAGGGCGGCCGCAGAATTCTCGCTGATATATTCCGCAGCCACGTCCAGGCGAAACCCCGCTCCTCGCTTTAATCCCATCAAAAAGGTCGCAGACCTCTCAAGCCTTGGGCCTTCTTGAGCAAAGCCTCTGATTCACCCACGATGTCATATGCCGCCTTTGCCGTAAACGCATAGTAGAGGCAATGAACCTTATGTGTTTTTAACCACCCACCAACTTGTCTAAAGTCCAAATGCAGCTAATGCATGAGTTGAAATGAAGGAAACACTTGCCAAAAAAGCCAGACCTACCGCCGGGCCTCCAACCACTGTCAAAGCGAATACTCCCTACCCCTGTCTCCGCCTCCTCCTCCTAGCCACCACCAAGCGTTCCTCAGCTGCCCATGATCTCTCAGAGTCCATGATCAGGGCTCAGCCTCGCTTCAGCCTCCACCGTCGTCGCCCGAGGTACCTACCAGCACCACCAGAAACCCATCCTACCCCTATCTCCTTCCTTTTGACGAACCTGCCACGCCGTACAGCGGTCCAGTCTAGTAACCAGCCTTCTGTCTTCCAGGTTTGGAGGGCAGAAGAAAAACACTTTAACCCAAACCATCCCAAAGCCAAAAGCCTGAATGTCGGCATTTGCCAGGCTTTGGCCTTGGCAATGTTGCCATTTCCGTCTGGTGGACCAGATGGGTTCCTCCACATCATGGCCCTTGCCCTGCCCCCAATACCAATATCCGATCAGGCATTTCTTTGCCAGAAAAAGCCGTCCCTGCCCTTGCCAAGGCCACGGGTCATCTACAATTTCAAGCGCGTTGTCTGCATCTGTGTCGCGGGAAAAGTCCTTCTGACCACCGACACAGGACTATTAAGCACGGCCAAGGCCACTATATCTCTGTGACAGCTCACTGGAGTTTAGTTGGGTGGATGTCTCTGGTTGACGTGGCTCTCAGGTCTGCGCACGCTCTTGCAAAACCGCAGGGATGGTGCAGGGCTCTTTCACCCCAAGGTCCTCTGGTGGCATCACGTGCCCAGAGAAACCAGGCCGTGTTGAAATTAAGCTGTCTTGTGAACCGTCCACTACACAGATCAGTGTCTTACCTCACACTTCTGCTTCCAGCACTCTTTGGCCTTCTGCACGACGTTTTCATGCTGCGTCATAAGCATTTTTACCGTGTTAATAGTTGACGGACGCCACCAGGGCTCTCAACGCACGCCACTGTAACTCCGCCCTGCTGCTGAACCTGCCGTGTTAATAAATAACAGGACGCTAGCCCTTGTCTCTCACCGCAACCCACGTAAGTATGCAGCTGGACTTCCGTGTTAACGAGATTGCATGACCGTGGCAGCACTGGCTCTCCTACCATTAGGGCAATCAGGAGAGCATATGATTCCTCTAAAAAATCCGATTTTAAAAAGGGATTTCTTGTGAGGTTAAGTAGTGTCTAAAAGGGGTCCAGGTTGAGGACACAAGATTGCACAATTTGAGGCTTTACAAATTTTCTGGGGCTGGAGTCACTATGGGGTCCACATCATTTGATCTCCAGGGGAGTCTGTCCCCCTAATCAAACTGAAAGAAGGATATGGAGGAAAAATGAAACCATTGAATTGATTGGCCTGAATCAGTCCGCAATAAGCCAGATTGCAAATGTACTCCACTAAAAGTGTTTTGGGGATGATTAGGACATCTGTATTACTTATGGGTGTGCGGACGAATGAACAACATCTACACGTGTAAAAAATACTTATTAAACTGCAGAGAGGGGTGTATGATGTATGATATCACACTTTAAAAAAAAAGCAAAATGGTAATAATGTAAAAACTATAAATAAAACTTCCCTAAATAAATTCTGTAAACAAATGTCTTTACCAAAAATATACTAAATGAGAATCACTGTACAAAATAGCATAAGTGCTACTTTGTGATCTGTGTTCAAACAGGTTATTTTTTTTTTAAAAAGGGGGTCATGCTGTTGGCAAAGAACAGGATAGTCTATGTCCAGTGAAACTAAAATGGTGTTGAAAGACTCCTTTTTCTTGAGCACTTTAAATTGTGGGTCCATGCAGGTTTGGGACTCATGCTGTTCGTTTGCCCAGGACAGGTATAGACAATGTCCAGTGAAACTAAAATGCTGGATGAAAGAATCCTATTTCCGAGCACTTTTTAATCTGTGGGTGTCCAGACAGTTTAATTTCCATTCATGTTGGTAACATGGACAGATATATTTAGATGCCAGTCAACTAAAATGGTGTTCAAAGACTCCTTTCCCGGCACTTTTTAATTTGGGGGTCAGACAGTTTTTAATGGACATCACTGCGGTCCAGGACAGGTAATCAGTCAATGTCCATTCCAACTAAAATGGTGGTTGAAAGACTTTCCTTTTTCCGGCACATTTTAATCTGTGGGTCAATGCAGGTTTGAGGAGGCACATGTCTGCGTTCCAGGGAGCAGGGATATTGAAATGTCCATATTCAAGACAATTATGGTTCAAGATCAGTACTGCCTTCTGGCACTTTTAATTTGTGGCCATGCAGGTTTAAGAGTCATGCTTGGTTCAAGACAGGGATAGTGAATGGTCTGTATTTTTTTTCTGATGGCTTTATTATAACTCTAATTGTCTTGCCTAAGATGTAGCATGTTATACAGTGTTGCTGTTTGTGTGGAATGTTAATTCAAGCGTTCTCCATCCCCTGTTTGGGTGTAAGAATGAAGTTGTGTTCTTCCTCCCATAGACTTTAATGTCATACGTCGTATATCTATTATCGACTATCGGATATCTTATGATAATTGCCGCTATCGAACAACTTCCGGACCCGATTGACGTATATTCAAACGTAATCGCTCATCACTAGTGGCCCATACAAATATTACACTTTGGGCACAATTTGTCCATTTTAACTTAAGCGAGTGTACGAAACAAACTCAGGCTCGCCTAAAATCATTTTTCAACTATTGCGACAGTTCTACCTGTTCCAGCAGCTTTGCTGTCCTCCCATCATAAATGTGAAGAATCATATGGTTGTGGTGCGACCAGCACCTCCATTAACACCTCCCCATCTCAGGGCACATAACAAAGTGCCGCAGGCGCCCGATAATATGCCTAATTTTGGAGTGCACCTGATTAGAAATCTAGAGAACAGGTCTACGTGAGTTTTTGTGCTGAAAGGATGCCAGAATACTGGTGCAGCCCCACGCATACAGGTTGCTCGCAATTCCGCAAATCCTAGGGGGGGGGGGGGGGGGGGGGGGGGGGGAGGGGGGGGGATATAGAAACTATCTTGTCTGGCATTATTCTGCTTTTGATCCACTTTTTTTCATGCATCTTGAAAGATAGATAAATGAGCATAAGTAATTCTCTAGTAATTTTTAAATAAAGTATAAAGCTTTATTGGTCCTTCAATACTTTTCTTCTTGTAGAAAAAAAATCAGTTTCGTGTAAGACTTATCAGCATTAATTCACGATTTTGGTGAATTATAATTCCTAACACGTATTATTTCTCCCTCTTCTAACTGAGCAATCATTTACAAAATGATTGGAGATTGCACTTCAGGTCAGTGCAACAGTCTATTGATCTAACACATTAAGAATGTGAAGGTTCAATACTACAGTAGTACAGGAATCAGCCATTGTTTTAACATGAGGATAAAATTATTGCTTTTCTTGCAACAAAAGTAGAACTAGGCCATTGAAAATAAGACAGTAAAATAGGAAATGGCTTATATGTTGTGTTATGTAAAAATTTTTTACTGTATCGCTCAAGGGAAAATAGATATCAACATGAAATAAATTACGCATTTATCCGCTAAGGAACATTTTTATAAATACGTTGGGCCTTCTTACCAGGAGATTAACTCAAGCTGAGATCAGCTCAATAACAGTATTACTTATTGTAAAAATGAAAAAGGTCATTAGAAGGAAGGTAAAAAGAGTAAGGTAGTACAGATATTCTCTTTTAACAATTCGTTTTGTTTTGTTTTTTTTGTGATCTATGGTTATTGTTTTTTACGGCCTAAACGACCTTAGACGTTAACCATTACTCAGTCGATTGGGTTCACGGACCTGGATGTATGATGAAGTCCCGGGGAACGAGCGAACTCTAAAGCAATTCCTCGATCGGCGTGCGTGGTGTCAGCTAATATTACAGCTGACATCCGCAGCCGTCGCCCCGACTCCCGGAACGCTTCCGGGGGATGGGGTGGCGGTATAACCCCTTTAATAATCGTGAACGATCTGGTCGCATAAACTAAACACTAAGAGAGACTGAGGAGGAAGATCGCTCCTCCTGCTTCTCTGTCGGCGCAGCAGTGCAGCAGATCGGGCGATCCATGCAGCTCCTGCGCTTCCTACAACAGCACGGAAAGAGCTATATGAATGCCTGTCCGGGATGTGCTGTGACGTCACATGGCCCGGACCGTGCCCTGTGGGCAAGATCCGGCACGTGACTGACAGTTACCATAGAAACCAGTCCATAGCAACAAGCTATGCACTGTATTCCTAATGAATGGAATCAAAAGATCTCTCAATCAAACCCTATGAGTGAAAAGTAAAATCAAAAATGTGAAAAAGGTGAAAAAAGTAAAAAAAAAGTGAAAAACAAGTAAAACACATCAAACATGAAAAATAAAATAAAAATACTACACCAATTATATGTCCTGTATCCCCTTAACAAACTCCCATCGCCCCAAAAAAAGATCAAAAATAATAAAGTACCCATTATTTACGGTATCGGGCCGCGAGCTGTAACGACCTGCCCAAATAATTCTGTCATGTTAATTAACCAGAACGGTGAACGGCCATACAGAAAAACAAAAAAAAAACAAATCAAACAGAATTATAAGAATTATAGTTTCATCCGCTAGTCACAGTAAATTGAATAAAAGCTGATCAAAAACTCCTAGAAACGCCAAAGTTGTACCAATTAAAACGTTAGTTCTTCCCAAAAAAAAAAGGTCCTCATACTGCTCAGAATATACTGAAAAATAAAAAAAGTATAGCTCCACCGAAGATAGTGATGCGATAAATGTTGTATTTACACCCTAAAAACACTTTTCTTTTTTAATTAAAGTGTTTTAAACATCAAAAAAACTAGTATAAAATAGTGGGTAACCCATAGACTATTAGTGACCTCAAAGAGTAAATGCTAACTGAACACGATACTGCACGGTGAGCCCTGTTTAAATAAAAAACTCTACTATGATTGCAGTATTTTCTTCACCCTTGCCTCCAAAAAACTGATTTAAAGACAATCAAAAAGCCATGATCCCCCACAAATGATACCTAAAAAAATGTTCACTCATCTCGCAAAAAACAAGTCCCTACACTGCACCAAGCAACAGAAAATTTAAAAGTTATGCTCTCACAGACTATGGCGATGCAATAACGATTTTCCTGTTGAATAAAACGTGTTTTTTAATTGTAATAAAAGCATAAAAACAAAAAAAAAATCTACAAATTGGGTATCGGTGTAATGGTAGTTGACCTTCTGAGTAAAAAGCTACCATTTCAAATATAGCCGTACAGTGACCGCTATAAAAAAATAAAAATAAAAACACTACCAGGATTGCTGTATTTAGTTCAACAACATCTCAGAAAAACCATAAATAAAAAGTGAACAAAGCATCAAAATGGTGACCAATAAAAACTTCAACACATCCCCAAAACAAGCCAAAGCACAGCTCTTCACAACCAGCAAAATAAGAAAGTTATGGCTGGTCCAGAATAAGACAACATCAAAACGCAATTTTTTATAGACTATTCTTACTGTTAAAAGTAATAACACAAAAAACTATATAAAATCTATATCATTGTATTTGTACCGACCCCCATAGTAAAGTTATCACACATTTACACTGACCGGCGAATGCTGTAAAATTGAAACTCAAAAAACATTGACCGAACAGCGTTTGTTTTCCGCCTGCATTTTCCACTGTGCCCCAATGCTGAAAAAAAAAACTAATGGAACACCTGTGCATCCAAAATGCACAGTACATCCCCCTAGATGGAGATCCCTGATGGGATGTTGAATCCAAAATGGGGCGACGTTCTGGAAGGTTTCGTGCCTGTTCTGCCTACTTTGGGGGCTTTGCAAAGCGACATGGCCCCACCAAAATCTGCGTTGCCAAAAGCCAAATAGACGGCTCCTCCCTTATACGCCCTGCCATGTCGCCCAAACAGCAGTTTACAAACCCACATGTAGGGTTATTGCAACTTGGAAGAAATGCTTAACAAAGTTTTAGGTTTCTTTTTTCCAGGATTTCCTTGTATATATGAAACATTTTAAGCTATAATGCAGATTAATGGAAAAAAAAAATTTTTTTAATTTTCCAGCCTTATGCAAAAAAAAAAAATGTGAATCACCTATGGGGTCTATATACCAATAGCACTCCTGGAAATAGTTCATTAAAGGGGTGTAGTGTTCCAATATGCAGTCTATTTAGGTGGTAGATTATTAAGTTTTAGCACCTTAAGTGGTGTCCCCAAACCTGAAATGGCGCCGTAAATAAAATAGTATTGAAAATGAGACCCCAATTATAGTAGTGCTCCTCCTTATTCTGGGGCTTATGGGTGAGGCCAAAATAATGCACTAGGGCCACATATGGGATATCTCTAAAAAAACGGCAGACCTGGGAATGATGATAAAAAAGTTGCATTTTTACCTAGTCACATTTACCGTATTCCATTGAATAATGGATAAGTATATTGAAAAATCTGCAACAAAAGTGACATTTTGAAATTTTACCTCCACTTGCTTTAATTTCCTGTGAAATATACTGAAGGGTTATCAAACATTCCTAATAGTGGATGTAAATACGATTAAGGCGGGTCAGCTTTCTCAGATGGGACGTCATTTATGGGGGGATCTAACATGCATGCCCCTCAAAGCCACGTCAGAACGGAGTGGTCCCTAAAAAAATGTACATTGCAAATTTTCTTGAAAATGTGAGAAATTACTACTAAAATTCTAAGCCCTCCTAAGATTCGTAAAAAAAAGAAAGACATTTAAAAATGATGCCAACCTATAGTGGACATATGGTAGATGCTATTATAAACCATTTTGTTGGTGAGAATAATTATCTGTCTTGCACGCAGAATTTTGCAACTTTCAAAATCGCAAATTTTTTCCAAATTTTTTCATGAAATTATGATATTTTTCACAAACAAAAAACAAGGATTGTATGGATTAAAAATTACTTAACTAACTTAAAGCACAATGTCTGTACGAGAAAACCATCTCGATCACATGAAACAGGTAAAAGTGCAAAAAGTTATGCCACTATTAAATTGGGACACAAGTCAATTTCAAAAAAATAGGGCTGTGTCAAGAAGGCCCAAAACAGGCGGGGTCCTTTAAAGGGTTAAAGCTTTTTTTTAAATTTATGGTGAATACAGAAAAGAATTTTAAAATATAGATAGACGAAAAAATTACTTTTAAAAAAAGGGTTACGACATACAGGGGAGACGGATTTACCTTTTGATTTATGATCTGCAGGGAAAGGAGGAAGGAGACAGAAGGTAAGGAAAGAAGCTGCTCATATGATAGTGTAATGGCAGCAGAGTTATCATAAGTTGTAAGCTTTCTTGAAGAGATGGGATTTCAGGTTGCTTTTGAAGGGTTCGATAGTAAAGAGCATTTGATACGAAGGGGTAAAAAAGGGGTTTGAGGGGGTAGGAGACATCCTGTAAGGATTGGGGAAGTGACAAAAAGGAGAGAAAAAAGAAGGTCCTGTGAAGATCAGAGATTATGTGAGAAGAACTAATATTATTTAAGTCAAGGTGACAGGAAGTAGTAAAGCTTAGATGAGCATTTTAAGCAGGGCGAGTTTTTAAAAGGGCATCCCAGAGAGCACTTTGTAATCAATGGCCCAAAGGGAAATTTAATCATATCAACAAAACACCGTGGAGGTATACTGCAATTATAATTTTGATTGTCACAATAAGTAAGGGAATATCTTAATTAGTGCTACAATAGGACCTCATTCCAAACTTTTTTAAGGGGGGTTTTTTATGAGGGAGTTCAGTGGGGTTTTTGTGCTTTTTGGGTTTCTGTGCCAAAAAGGATGGTGATTCTTTAAAAAAAGCATAATACCCTCCTTTTTTCCCCCCGTGGTCCTCTTTTCTTTTATGTTTGAATTGTATATCCCCCTTTTTAAAAGCCTCTTTATGGAGTTTCTTCATATTGCCATTTTATAGTGACCCCATGTATTCTCCTTTCTATTGCCCCTGAAATATAACCCTGAATAGTGTCCCTACAGCAGAAAAATAAATTCTTACTCATTCTTGTTATTGGGACTGATACCCAGGAATGCACACCAAGTCTGGCTTGTACTGGTCACACTTTGCCCCTGTGGAATAATGCAAAAAAAAAAAATTTTCATGTGCATGTACATCACAAAAAGGTAAAAAAAAGGGGAAAAAATAGCAACATGACCCTGGGTATATTTTTAGTGTTTGTACTACTTGCTTATTTTTTATATATTTTAAAATGACAGCTTTGTACTTTCTTGCTTTTCTGCTGGATTTCAAAGTTCCTAAAGTGGCCAAGTTAAACAATAATGGACAAAATTACAGCGTTTTTGCATGCTGGTTTGGGTTTTTAAAAGTTAGTGCACATAACACTGTAGACACTCCATAGCATAGATCCGAGACTTTTATTGTCAAAAAATTACGTGGTTAATGTTTTTGGCTTCAGACCATTTGTTTTAAATACACTCATTATTATAAAGGTATAACTTGAAAAAAAGTAAAAAAAAAAATAACGGGACTTTAGTTCGGGGGAGTATAAAAAGTAACAAAAAAATTTATTTAAAAAAGAAGAGAACCCCAAAATCATGCAAACCAAGTTAAAAATTATCAAGGGCGGGGAAACGGGGATAAGAGCCCGCTTTTAACCCCAAACCAAATGCCTGAAAAGTGTTAAGACCAGAAACATTTTTTTAGTTTTTGCCCCCTTGATTTTAAAAAGCTGTAACTTTTTATTTTTTCAATAAAAG
Source organism: Phyllomedusa bahiana (assembly GCA_025379985.1). NCBI lineage: Eukaryota > Metazoa > Chordata > Amphibia > Anura > Hylidae > Phyllomedusa > Phyllomedusa bahiana. The sequence continues at coordinate 19,085 of JAODAL010012867.1, read as the reverse complement.
CAGTTGTATGAGGCCATTTTTATTTGGATAAGTTGTATTTAGGGGGGGAAAATAGTTTAAGTTCACTTATAAAAAATTGCAGAATTTTTTTTATTTTTTAAAAAATTTTTTTAACCCCATTACATTTACACTTAATAACTTGTTAGTTTAAATTTTCTACAAATTACGGTGTGTCGTACCTAATTGTTTAGGTTTTTTTGTTGTGTGTAATGTATGCAAATTTTTTTTATTAAATATTTTTTTTTTTTTTTTTATATTATTTATTTTTTTTTCATTTTTTAAACTTTTTTCTTTTTTTATTTTTTTTTTTTTTTAGGGAGAAACTGTATTTTTATTTTTTTTTTACCCCTTAGTAATGTATTAGCTTTTTTATTTATGTAATACATTTTAAACTGGTCAGTTGAAAAGGCGTGATCAGGAAGCCAAAAAGTTGTCCTGGTAAATGGTTGATACAAGAAAAGTCTGGGGCATCTAGGTCCCAGGGGCTGCTGGCAGCCATTTCCCCGGGGGTCTTTTGGGTACCCGGGGGTTTTTCCGATACCTGGGCAGAGCAGGGGAAACCCCTTGTTGCGCTGGGTGACGAACGTGCAAACCAAGGGTTTTTTAAAACTTTGGCGGGGAGGTTCCCCCCTCCCGGTGCTTGCGGAGCTGCATGGGATCAGGGCTGTTAAAAGGTAGACCGATTCCCGGAGTGAGGGGGGGCCCCCCGGGGGCTGCAAACTCCCGGTGTTGCGGATCTTAAGAATCGCTGAGACGAACGACCTCACCAGTGCGCTAAAAGGGGTTTGGGGGGAGGGGATTAAAGGGTTTAAGGTAGTCTATCAATGACTCTCAAGTTGGGGGACTCCAAAATATTTGGTTTTGTTGGCAACCTACTCCCAGCACCTCAAATGTACCAGAATGCCTTCACCCCGCTGCTAATGTAGTTGGTTAATGGGATATGGTACTGAAAAAACGTCGATTTTTTAAAAAGTGTACGGGCCTGAGGGGGCATGGCAAAGATCAGAGATTCAAAGAAACAAGTAGAAGTCATGCTCCAAAACCCCCGGCTTTGTTCCCGAAGTTTTGAATCACCTCTAAGCCAATTTTTATTTTATGTATATTTAAGCCTGACAAGGGAATTTTTTGTTTTTTTCCCTTTTAAATGGTACTTGAGGTAAATTTAAAAATTTTTTTTATATGTTAAGATTTAAAATACTGAGAATTATGATAACTCTCCAATGCACTGGCAACAGTTGTTAAGCCATACCTCAATAAACCCTTTCTAATGCAATATGAAGGTTAACAGAACACATGGTTCGTTGAACTGACTGAGACAGCAAGAAGTAATAAAGAAACATATTTCTCTTGGGGAAAAGGGCTTTTTTTCTGTCATTTACTAGAGAATTGCAGCACAAAAGAAAACTTCAAGCATGATGATGTTAAAAATGAGTTTAAATGTCAGTAAACTGCATTACTCTGCTGCAAAGGAAAAAAAAATCCTTTCATTGGTCTAGTCCTCCCAAAGACTAAAGGCTAAAATTTCAATTTTCCGTTATACACTTTGGATAAGCAATTTTCTAAAATTTAGCTCATATAGTAGGGCTCTGGTAACTTTAGTTTATGTAGGTTCTGATTTTTTTGCCTTTCTGATAATGGCACCAGCAAAACCATTTAATTTTCTGGACGGTTACTATTACCATTTACTCACAGGGGTAGCATTTATGTAGGCTGTTTGGTCACATGTCTACTTTATTTGACAAATGGCGTTCATCTTTTCCCACCATACTAAATCCCTACAACTACCAATCACAGTCAATAGCTCAATGATTTTCCCAGGACCTACAAATCTGCTCTGTGTTGAAAAATTTACACATTTGTTTCTGGAGCAAAGTAACAGCTTTACTTGTAAGGACACTTTTTAGGCATAGTTGCCAACTTTCGAAAATAAAAAAGCAGGAGATTTCAGTGGGCGGCGCGCGTAGCCCATCTTGTCGGTATGCCACGCCCCTTCACAAAAAGCCACACCCACTCCACCTAACTGCATAACGGCTTTGGAAGAAAGCCAGGTAGTAGCCCCCATAACCCGGTAGTAGCCCCCATAAAACCCGGTAGTGCCTTAAGGCGGTAGATGCCCCTTTAGCCCAAATAGATGGCCCCTTGTAGCCAGGTAGAGCCAAATTTGTAGCCAGGTAGGTGCCCCCTTTGTTAGCAGGTAGGTGCCCCCTTTGTTTTGCCAGGTATTTTCCCCATTGTTAGCCAGGTAGTGCCCCATTGTTAGCCAGGTAGTGCCCCCATTTTTGCCCGGTAGTGCACCCAAATTTAGCCAGGTAGTGCCCCATTGTTGCCAGGTAGTGCCCCCATTGGTTGCCAGGTTGTGCCCCCAACTTGTTGCCAGGTAGTGCCCCCTTTGTTGCCAGGTAGTGCCCCCTTTGTTGCAGGTAGTGCCCCCATCGTTAGCCAGGTTAGTGCCCCCATCTGTTAGCAGGTAGTGCCCCTTTGTTGCCAGGTAGTGCCCCCTCTGTTGCCAGGTAGTGCCCCTTCTGTTGCCGGGTTTGTGCCCCTTTTGTTGCCAGGTAGTGCCCCCTTGTAGCCAGTATTTGCCCCCTCTGTTAGCCAGGTAGTGCCCCATCTGTTAGCCAGGTAGTGCCCCCTTTGTTGCCCGGGAGGGCCCCCCTCTGTTGCCAGGTAGTGCCCCTCTGTTGCCAGGTAGTGCCCCCTTTGTTGCCAGGTAGTGCCCCATTGTTGCCAGGTTAGTGCCCCTACTGTTGCCAGGTAGTGCCCCCCATTGTTGCCAGGTAGAGCCCCTAAAGCAAATTTAAAAATAAAATAATAAAATCCACTTACCTCAACCAGGCTCCTGAAAGCGGGGCCCAGCTCCTGCCCCGATCTCCTCAGCGGCGCAGGGGGAAGTGAGAGCAGCCGGCGTCACTCCCTTGAAGCCGCGCGTCACTTCCCCCTGCGCCGCTGACCTGTATGCACGGCGCGCACCAGCGCCGTACATACAGGGGAGAGGAGGGAGGAGGGAGCGATCCCCCCTGCCTCTCCCCGCACAGTGAGACCGCGGGCGGGTGAGCGGCCGCTGCGGCGCTTCACCCCCCTTTTAGGAGCGGTCCGGCGGCGCAAGAGTAGCGCACCAGCGCTACTCTTGCGCCGCGGAAATTTTAAAGGACCCCCGCCGCCTGCAGGCGGCGGGAGGAATCCCAAACTACCCGGAGGGCGGGAGGGGACCCAAATAGCGGGACCCCCCGCCAAAAACGGGGAGAGTTGGTTTGTATGTTTTTAGGATATGCTTACAGCGAATATTCCCATCTTTGAAGGAGTCTAAAAGCTGAAGGCTCAGTAATTACTTTTTTGTAAAACCATTTTATTTATAACTTTGTGAGGACAAATTACAATTATAAGGGTTTTTTCTGCCGACATAATATCAAATAGTACTTCACAGATTTACTTAACTGTTACAGAATAATACAGATTAACAATGTATGCTAACCTTACAGCTAATGCATCTTTTCTGTAACTTAAGAGGGAGAATGCTGGGCACAGGTGGTGAATCCTCTGGGCCACTGTGAGAGAACACTTGAACCACGCCAGAAAGCGGGGTCTAAGGAGCTCCTTGGTATTCACCAGAGCCCACCACAAGACAAGTTGTGCTTCACTGCAGGGGAGTCCCAGGACATTACCCCTGGCTGCTTGTGGTGACAGCAAGGTACAGAAGAAGCATGTTAAGGCATAGTCGGATCACTAGCAGAGATATCCGGGCAGGCAGCAGATAGAACTTAAACAGGTCATTTGTAGAGAGGAGAGGAGACCATGGTGTGCATGGTGACAGTAATACCTCCCCTCTCTTCTCCTCGTATGCCGAATCTCCAGAGAACTATGGGAGTAAGAAAGGAACGCCCTCATTGATATGTGCAGACATGAACCCAATCAGCAACCAGTGGGCTTCTGTGACGTCACAGCCCTATAAATACGAATGCCGTGTTAAATTCTGAAACTTGTCAGTGTGTCTCCTGCCATAAGCATCTATCTGCTGCAGCACTATATTGCACTCTGTGCAAAGCAAACATGTATTTTGAGCTTCTGGGGTGAAAGACCTTCACAAGTGTGTGTCATATACACACCTGTTCCTGAACCAGCGTTTTTTATTTTGTTTGTTTTAGTTTGTGGGGTATTCTTCCTAAAAACCAGGGTGTGTGTATTTCTGCCCCATACACGCCTGAATTCCATCTCATTCATTCTGTAGGGTATTTTATAGCAAGGGTTAATTTATCCTCTTGTTTGTGGGGTAATTTTGAGTCAAATACAGGGTGTGTGAATTTGTGCCCCATATACGCCTGAATTCCACCTGGTTATTTCTGTAGGGTATTTTATACCCAAGGGTAAATTTATCCTCTTGTTTGTGGGGTAATTTTGAGTCAAATACATGGTGTGTATATATCAGTTACAGACATCTTCATTAAACATAGTCTGTTGTATTGTAAATTTTTGATCTAACAGTATGTAAGAGGTGGCAGACCCTTCACGCGCGACTGGCAGTGCCACAAATGTTCCTGGAGCAGGCACAGGTCACAGCACATTAAGGGGACATTGCAGCAGGGGTGACTTGGCGATGCCAGAGCTACCATTGTCATCTAGCGGCCGTGTGTTGAACACAAAGCCAACGGTTCTTGATTGGTTGACTAGGTCATCCACTTCCTCCCAGATATCATCTCACAACCCCAGCCAAGAGTCGGTGGGTTCATCAGACACAACCCTTAGTTGGCATGGCCTTGGAGAAGGTCAGGGCCCTCAACTGTCCTCAACCTGCCTCTGTCCCTTTCAGTTCCCTCAGCCAGTGAACTACTATGTGGTCTGGGTTCTGCGCCACTATACAGCGAGGGCGAACTATTTGAGGACAGTCAGCAGCTACTTGGCAGCGAAGAGAGGGGGCAGACATCCACTGCTTCTTGCAGTAGGCAGGCAAGTAGTGATGTGGAGAGTGGCATGATGATGATGTAGCCGATCGCACTTGGGAGCCGGGTGAAGCAAGGGCTTGATCATCATCGTCAGAAGAAGAGGGCATCAGCTTGTGCGTCAGTCAGTGGCCCAGCCAGCAAGTCAGTAGTGTGGCCTTGAGTCAGCAAGGTGGCAGCAGTGCGAGGTCGGGAGCCAAATGGCCACGGGGTACACCACCCGCTTCGCAGGTCCGAGAAAGTAGCAGCACAGGAGCTCACCGAGGCAGCGGCAGTAGTAGTCAGTCAGTGTGGAGCGTTGGCGGTATAATCAACTATTCGGCAGTGTGGCAGTTTTTTGCCAAGACACCGAAGGAGCCGAATATGTGTATATGTAGAATCTGTGGGCAGAAAGTGAAGCATGGCCAGGAAGCTAACGTTGGCACCATGGCTCTGCATCAACATATGCAGCGTCACCATCCAGTTGCCTGGGAGAAACGTGTCTCAGATGTGGTGGTCCATCTTGCCTCAGCAGCACCCAGTAGCATGCCTTCCATTTCAGTTAGTCAAGGCTCCATAACCTCTGCCGAAGGAAGCTGTTTCTCTTTCCCATCATCTACTGGTCATCTACTGGCACCAGCAGTCGTTCACCAAGGTGATTGCCAAGAGACAGCAGTATGTGTCCAACCATTCTAAGGTGCAGAAGCTGTCTAAGTTGTAGGTACTGCAGTCCCTCCCTTTCCAAGTGATGGACTCTGCACCGTTCAGAGAACTAATGGCTTGTGCCTAGCCGAGGTGGAAAGTCAAAAGCCATTATTTCTTTTCGAAAAAGGTAGTACCAGCCCTGCACAAATATGTAGACTAGAAGGTGGGCCAGTCCGTGAGCCTATCGGTGTCTTCCAAGGTGCACGGCAGAGCGGACGAGTGGAGCTGTAACTACAGTCAGGGACAGTACATGTCTTTTACGGCCCACTGGGTGAATGTGCTTCCTGCCAGCAACACCAGCAACTTGGACAGGAGACGTTGCTTTCTCCTAAACGTTGTCAAACTGCTGATCCTGCGCAAATGTCCGCTTCCTCCTCCACCACCACCTCAGCCTTCACAAGTTTAAGTAATGCTCCATCATATCACATGTGCAGGGCACAGTGGTGTCACGCAGTTCTACACCTGGTTTGCCTAGGCGAACGAAGTCACACAGGGGAGGAACTGCTCCACGATGTTTGGCTTTTTCCGTGACAACTGCAAATCGGAACCATGGTGACAGACAATGGATGGAACATGGTGTCCATGATGCAACGAGGAAGGCTAAGCTATGCGCCCTGCATGGCGCCCGTGTTCAGTCTGGTTGTCAAATGGTTCCTCAAGTCTTCCACCCATCTACAAGACATTCTGAAGAGGGCCAGGAATGTGTGCATGCATTTCATCCATTCCTACAAAGCAAAGCACACCCTCCTTGAACTGCAGCGGCAGAACTGCCTCCCCCAAAATAAGCTGATATGCGATGTTTCCACCCTTTGGAATTCCAGCCTCCTTATGTTAGACCAATTGCATGAACAGAGAAAGGCTATTAATGGATTCTTGATGATCCAAGCGGACAGGTGTACTCCCCTGTGCAATTTTGATGTCAGCTCATGCGTGACACCTGCCGTTTGCTCAGGCCCTTTGAGGATCCCACGTTATTTGAATACGGGATGAATAACGCCATTCCACTGCTTAATGTCGTGTAATAGATGCTGCAAAATTGGTCTGAGCAGGGCACTGGAGACATGGCGACTACATCTCACGGCCACATGAGTCCGGTGGGGGCTGAACTGGAGGAGGAGAAGGAGGCCATTGGAGCACAAGCAGTGTCTGGCGAAATGAGTGAGTCTAGAAAGGCCGAAACTGGAAGCCTGACACCGGGTGAGGAGCTGAACATTACCGGCATGATCAGGCAAGAAGAGGATGCATCTTCATCTAGGAACACCTTTCCCACAAAGTCTAGGCATTGGAGTTTCCCAGACAAAATGGACAGTCCTTCAGGAAATGTGTCTTGCTGCCACAGTACAGAGATTCAGGTGAAATTTGTGAGTGTTCTTCCTCATACAAGTGAGCTCTCTCCACTTACATGGACTCATCGCAAAGAACCAGTGGTGGAGGTCTCTGGATAACTGGCGCGAGACGAGGAAGTCTGAAGGGCCGGAAGAATTCTGGTTGCTGGCAAAGCTCTAATTGCCTTTTAGCAAAACGGATGTCAATTCTGGTGGCCAAAGGTCATCCAGAGACGTCGGGAGGACTCAACCAGTCAGCTCATCCTTGATTCTCCCACTTCCCCCGACATTCACCATAGCCAGCCGCAAGGCAGATTGGGCTTCACTGCGGGAAAGCGCCAGGTCGCTACCACTGACTTGAATGCTGGTGGTGACAGCCGAGGTGCAGCAAGGTACACAGGGAGCAGGCTGAGGTGTAGTCAGGTCACTGGCAGATAGGGCAAGGCAGGCATCAGACAGAATGTAAACAGGTCACTTGCAGAAAGCTTAGGGTAAGCGGCAGACAGAGAATTGTCTGTAAACTTGAGCAAGGTTCAAAAGCCTTGAAGATACTGAAAACAAGCAGGATAGTGCAAACTAAATGTCACAGGTCACAAGCGATGGAGTGTCAAGGGCGCACTGGCCCTTTAAATGATAAAGAGCAGGCGCACATTCCCTAGAGAACAGTTACGTGCATGCCGTCCAAAAGCAGATGATGGAAGCAAAGCAGGGAGAGGTGAGTGCCGACCACAGGGATCGTAGACACAATCGCGACCCCGGTGGGCTTCGCGATACTGGATAATCCATTATTAAGTATTTCTATAGGTCCCACATCACACAATTTCGCATCCAGCCCACTGCCTCTCTTGTGATCAACAAGCCACTTTTGCCTCCAGCCCACAGGTATTCTCTCTGACTAACAAGCGCACTCTGGCTTTAAGTTCACTAATGCTACTTGGATAGGTAAGCACCAGGCAGAACAGTCTTCACAAAGCAATCCCTGGACTACTTCACACTAAATTTGGGCCTTTTATCTGCTACTTATTGTACTGATCAGATTGCAGCATTGAAGTGTTAGAACTGGGCCCACCCTGGTGCTGCTACTTACTTAATTTAGCTGACTGCTATGAAAAAAAAAAACCCTTCTCACCGTCAACTATTGTGACAAGTCCTGCTGAGTATCACAGTTCCAGTAACCATGCTTTAAATGTGTACAATCAGCATAAACACAACTTTACATGTATGCAGTATAACACTCAAATATGCACAGTATTCACATTGCATATAGAAGGTAACAACACTAAAATAGTAAAGCTGTTCTATTTAAATAGCTGATTAGTTTATCATGAAAACAGTCTTTTAAACATATAGTATTTGAAGGGTGAACATACATTTAACCCACCACCACCTCACAAGCAAATGCAGATGATCAGAGAACATAGTGTTCTTCAGTAATTTGTCATCAGTCAATTTCTTGTCTTATTGTTGCTTGTTTTAGTTTACTAAAACTAAAATTGCAAACTGCATGGAGGTATTCCTACTTATGTTATCAAATCTATTGTGAGAGTCCCCCATTCCTCAGCACTTTCTGACTGATTAAATGAATAAGTCACTTTTCTTATCAGCATGAGTACTCCAATTTCAATACATGCATAATGCAACATAAATACTCAAACTAGGAGTCATTAGGAGACATTGGATATACAGTAAGTGGAGATGTGGTTTACTGTGCATCCAATGCGAAGATATCTATAGTAATATCATCTTAGAGAATTAAAAGCTAACTTGTGTGACCCTATGGTATTCCCCCCACTTATATGACCATCAATGTCTACCGTTACCTTGGTAGAGATGTGGCCACAGGTAAACACAATCCCACTTCCAGTCAATTGAAAGGAAAATGTGGTTAGCCAGGTATTCAAAAAAAAATAGGTAATATTTGCAACCTATGTAGAGTTTTCCCCCAGAATCCTTCACTCAGAAGAAGTAAAATGGAGAACATCTTATAGCAGTAATGAACAGGGAAAACTGTGAATCCAATATTAGGGTGAAATAGAACATTTGCTAGTAACAGCAACAACCTGAAGCTATCTCTCTGTGTGTCTGCAGCTGCTTCCTTGTCCTCCCCTCCTTTTCCCACAAACTTCTAGGATCAGCAGCTCTAACTTAATCCCTCAGTGAACAGACATAAGTAGACATGAGTGAACCCTACAAAGTTCAAGTTCGAGTAGAACCTTTAATTTTGAGAAGTTCGGTTCGAAGTTCGAGTCGAACTGAGACCGAACTTCAAACCCCATTAAAGTCAATGGGAGAAGATGTTCTGGTTAATTTTTATACCCATAAAGGTGAGGAGAAGCTGTGATTAGCATCCATAACAGTAAAATGGATACGTTGAACAACTTAGTGAAGAAAATTTGGCTCTAAGAGTCTCAGAAAAAAATTCACAGGCTAAAAAAAAATTCATTCCTTTTTAAGGCTAACGAAAAGATGAGGACAGTAGCTATAGGAGGTACAGTGCTGCAGTGCTACGGGGCCCCCTTTAAATAAGAAGACCCGGTATTGGAAATGGCACATGGTAACCTGGCAGAAGCCCCCTACACTTTGTACCAGGGCCCCCAAAAACATGCATATAGATGGCAGCAAGAACATCCCAATGGGGGGAACACAGAGGTTCGTGGGGGGTGTATTATAGGGGGTGCAGTGGTAGCCCGGGTGCCGTCATCTCTATTAACCCTTTAAGGGGCCCCCTCTGCTAAATCAAAAGGGCCCCCACCCATTACTAGTTCCTATTTTTTAACATATCACTGGGCCTTGTTTTGATTAGGGCCCCTGACAGGAATACCATGTGCCATTTCCAATACCGGTGTCTTCTTATGTGTCAAAGGGGCTTTTGGAACACCTCAGGATGCAGAGCCCCGTAGCGGCTGCTACCGCCAGGGGTGCCAATAGGGCAGTACTCCTCTCATGGCCATAATTGAAAAGGGGCCCACAAATCTGTTAAAGAAATAGGAAATAGTAATGGGAGGGGGCCCAATTTGATTTGGCTGTATGGGACCTGAAATGATTAATAGATGACTTAAGGCAGACTGACTGATGACTGATGTTAATAGATGACTGATGGAATGTGTATTTCACATTGTCAAGAAGACGTGCAACAGTTTAGTAGTCGGTGACATTGGCAACCGGGGCACCAAAATTGTCAGAGATCCACGCTTAATTCATTTTGATAAATGTCAACTGATCCACATTCTCAGGTGAAAGACGGATACGTTTGTCAGTTATCACCCTGCCAGCTGTGCTTAAGGTGCGTTCTGAGATAACGCTGGCTGCCGGGCAGGCAAAAATTTGTATGACATGTCGAGCAAGCTCAGGCCATTCATCCATTTTGGACACCCAGAATTTGAATGGGTCCAGATCAAGTCCAAAAACATCTGTGTTAAGCCGCAGGTAGTCATGGACCATGCTCTGAAGGCGGTCTCGGTGTGTCCAAATGCTGCCCTGCCTTGCAGGCGTTGGTGAGTTGGTAAAAACTGAGTTAAAAATGTTAACCAGTGTGCTTCTGCCACACTGCCTGCTGCTGCTGCGGCTATTTGCCATTCTACTGCTGTCATGTTGCTGACGTTGTTCCATCGTGACATTAGAATGTGAAGAAGACACAACAGATGTCTCGAGTTGGTCAATGAGCACTGTCTCAAATTCCTGCATTCTACTGTCAATTTGTGTGGGTGGAAGGAAAGTGCTCACTTTTGATTTGTAACGGGGATCAAGGAGGCTGGCCACCCAGTAATCGCTGTTCATTTTGATTGCCCTGATGTATGGATTATGTTGCAGGTAATTTAGCATCCAAGCACTCATGTCTGAGATGTTGCCAGGATCTTCCAAGCCTTGGGGTCAAGGGGCACTAACCAGATCTTTCTCCTCTTCTTCCTCTTCCTCCTCCTGAAATCTGTGCCAACCTCTTACCACCGAAGGGTAATGGTACCGGTTGTGTCCACCCCTGTCTCATCATCCTCCTCCACTTCCTCATCCTGACCATCACCAGAGGCCTGGCTAGTGTCGTGCCCTCTACTCTGTGAGCTGAACTGCACCCGCCCTGGACCTGGAACCACCGCCTAAAGAAGATCGATACAATTGGGAAACAATCGGGCCTTCTACATCCGATGGCGAGTAAGGCTCTGTTGCCACCTGATCCTCCTACATCACTGCCGGACCTCCCTTGCCGCGAGAGTTTTAACGCTTTTTCCCCTAAAAAAATTTTAAACCAAAAGGTTTTTCATGCTGACAATCCCAATCAAAATGATTTACCATTTTGGTTGCATTTTTTCAAAACTGTAAGGATTTAAAAAGGGGGTTTCCTTCACCTGCCTCTACCCCTTTTGTGGCTCAAAAACCCTGAGGCCCGCACCGGCTGCTGGGCAAGCCATGCGCCCACCTCATACGGGCATAATGGCATTATGATCCCTCCCAAACAATCGCTGGGGCATGGGGAAAAGGTGGAATTCCAGTGTTTTTGCCACCCCCAACAAGAGACAGTTTGACGGGGAGGCCAAGTTTGTTTCTGAAAACGCTGCTAGTCATCCCCGAATAGGGTGCAAACCACCGAATCCATCCCAGATCACTTCATCCACCAAACTCACCCCCATTGAGCAGTCCATGAATGAAAACCCCTTACCGTGCTTACTATCCATTTGTCTGTAGTGAAAATGGACTTTGGTGGACACAAAAACGGGAAAACGCGCTTTAGATCTTTTCTGAAAGGGGTGGGGGGGAAAGGGGTTCCAAAACAGCTTTTCTGGCAAAAAAACCCTGTTTCGGGCATCTGACATTGGGGCCAGGGAACGTGGGGGAACCCCATCTGTTCCACCAGCCGAAAGACAAAAAATTTCCAAAAACCAACAACCTGGAAATTTCCGGGACTTTCAAAACCTTTTGGTTTTTGGGGGGGCGGGGTGAAAGTTTTTCTCTGTTTCCCACAACTGGTCCCTAGAAGTTTTCTGGGGGAACTTTTTCTGTACGGCGTGCGGGTTCAGATTTTTGGGAGTGGAAGGTGTAACTTTTGTTGCTGTTGGTCGGAATTGGCCCACAGTGTCGGGGAATGGGGATATGCTAGCCGATTTTGCTCCAGCACATCAGCAGCAAAACGCCCCTTTTTGGGGTTTGGGAAGGGCGGAAAAAAAAAAAAAAAAAAAAAAAAAAAAAAAAAAAAAAATGTCACTTTGGTTGGGAAGCCCTTGACCTGTTGGCCTTTTTTTTTTTCCCACAGAAATTCATGTTTTAACAAGCATGTGCCTGTTCTTTTTTTTTGGTTTTGTTGGGGGTTAAATTCTTTTTTATTGTTTCCTCTACTGTTTCGCGAAAAAAAAGCCAGCTTTTTGACGCCCTCGGCAATTTGAGGCTTGACCGAAAAAGGCCCAGGCTTCACGGGCCCTTTGGACCTTTTCAACATTGAAAACCTAGTAGCATTTTTCCCGCTGCCACCACTGACCTGGCTGGTGGATTAATGTCAGCAGACTTTGCAACCGCCCTTTTCCCCTTCTGAGGCGGACCCCAAATGACACTACCTATCAAACCTCCTCCCCCCTCCACTGATTATGCGCTCGCCAGCGCTGCTCAATAACCACGTTTTTTTCTGCAATATCATCATCATCACAGTGACTTCCTCTTCCTGACATCTACATCTTCAAGCTGGGGGGTACAAACCCAAAAGGGGACTGCTAGGGACAGGGGTGACCGCCCGAAATTTCGGCAAAAGGGCCCAAACCTCCTTCTCCCCTCTGAAGGTTTAAACAATTGGCTTTAAGCAGACAAAATCATCCTCTTTGGCCCCCTTGAACCTTTTTAAGTGGGCCCTTTTTTTTCCAACCGTAAAATGTTATCAAAGAGGGTTTTTCGGAATATGATTATCTAGAGCGGGCTTTTTATTGGGTTTACATTTGGCCCTTTAGGTTGGACTGGGCATGGGTGATGACATTTTGTTTCCCTTTACTGAGAGGAAGTGGGGTTTTAAAAAACTGAATGAAGGGGTGATTAACCACCTTTAAGAACGGATTGTCACCGAACCTTCCCGAAATGAGACCCCACCCGGGGAAACCCACCAAACGAAAGACAGTTCCGTCGGTCCTGCACTTTAAAGATAAACCTCTTGTGTGTTTTCCGGGAGCACTGGAAGGAGCACCTTGTCTCAACCTTTTAACTCCACGTCCTACCCCCTTCTTTCTCGCTTTAAACCCCTCAGTTTTTTCTCCAGGGGTTTTAAAAATATAATTTTTAAATATTAAAAAGGGGCAAGATTTTTTTCACGGTCCCCTTATTGAAGAAAATGTACCCAAAGACACAAATCAACAGTGTTTTTTAAAGCAAAAAGGCCCAAAAAGGATTAAAAAAACAAAAAAATTTCTATGCATATCGGTGGAAAAGGGGTCGATAAAAAAAAACCCCCACAGCCCAAAACAAAATTTTTTAAAGCCTATAATTTTCAATGGGCAAATATATTATAAACAGAATTGTTTTTATGCAATAATTTGGGGAAATGGGGGCGTATGAAAGGAAAAAACCCTTTGGGGCATTTTGTGCCCCTCTGCCGGGTTGCGCCCCGACCCGCATGTCGGGGCGCGGGGGGCGCTCGTTCCACGCCCCGTCCCGTAAAATTTACCTTTTCCCAGCCACACTTTCCCGCTTCGCCTTTTCCCTTTTTTCCTCGGCGCACCGCCCCCGGCATGTTAAAATTTTAAAAGGGGGAACCACCGGTAATTTTCCATTTCCGGGCGCTGCCCCTATTTAAGCCCCGTCCCTTCCCATAAATTTCCCCCTTGGGTCTTTAGTGCCTTGCCAATAGAAAAGGGCTTTTCCCCGAAATCTTGTCCTATTACCGTGTACGTATCCCTTTGCCCCGTCCCTCGACCACAAACCTTTGCCACCCGTCCTTTACCTACCGCCTGTTCCCCACAAGAGCCTTTTTCCGCCTGCTTTGAGGGGGGCTCCCCGGGGAAAAAACCCACTTAACCCCCCCTCCCTAGCGTGGCTAACACCAACGCGTGCGGGGGTCCCCCGGATCCACTGCTGGCGGACCATGAAATTTTGACAGTCCACACTGGACCGTTTTGTTACAGTAAAATTTCCCGGGAAAGGATCCCGCCCAATTTTGGGGCCCAGTGTGTGGATTTTTACAAGTTTTTGTAAACCCAACAGTTTTTCAAAAAACGGGACAACAGGGGTCGACAGTTGGATCAATTGACCGGGCCCTTTTACGCAACTCAACCCCCGGCCTGCCAGCCCCTCCCTTTGGGAACTTCCCCCCCGAAAAAGTCCCCTAACCCTGTTGGGTCCCAATCTCCGTTTTCCTGCCAGCCCCAAATTGACGGGGACCCCAAGCTCGGGAAGGGTTTTCCCACCCAAATGCACTTAAAGCCCATTGAACTAAAAGGCGAACCCCAATTTTCCCATCCAACGTTCCAAGGTGGGGTTTGTGGTTTAGCCTATTGTCCGGGAAGGCCTTGGCCCTGGGGCCCCACCTCTGGGGATAGGGAAAAATCTGATAAGGGGGGATCTACAAAAAGGGTTTCCTCAAGGGAATTCCCGTGGGGGGGTTTTTAACAACCGCACAGCAACCTCCACTGAGATTTCCCCCCCTAAAACTGCACCAGGGGGTTCGTCATTTGGGGGACTACTTTGGGGCATTTTCCCCAAACCCTAGCCTCAAGTTTAAACCCGGAAAAGAGGCCCCCCTGTTTTTCCCCACCTTTAAAAAAGGGCTCCTCTAGTCGGTTTTAAAAATTCTGGCCCCCTGAAGACATCTCTTTCCCCTCTCACAAATTTATCCCTTTTGGGTCCCCCCGACGTGCCCTTTTTTTTTTGGGAAAAGGGAAGAAAGATTCGGGAAGATCTCCCCTTTTAAAACGTGTTGCCTCGGCCTCTTGGCGGTTTTCCTCCGGGGCTTCCTTTGGGTGCGGGTCCACTCCCCTGCACTAGAAATGGCCCCTTTTGGGGGGGTAACTCGCTGGGGGGGCCCAACTGCCTGGCCTTGCCTGGTTTTGGGACCCTCGCCGGTGCTTTTCCCGCTCTCAAATCGACTCCCCGCGAACCATTGCCCGGCCTAACCCCCTGAATAAAAAAGGGGTTTGACCCATGTTTTTTCCCCCCTTATAAAAAAAAAGGGGGGGCCCTCCCTCCCATCCCCCCAAATAATTGCCGATTGACCCACTGCCCTTTCCATTTCCCCCCCGGGTAGAGTCCCACCCCTTTTCCTTTTCCGAGACACAAGCCATGTCAGAATATATACGGGAAAATCTCCAGAAGGGGTTTATACGAAAATCCTCATCTCCCGCAGATGCAGGATTCTTCTTTGTGGAAAAGAAGGATGGTTCCTTATGGTCCTGCATCGATTACCGGGGTCGTAACAAGATCACGGTGAAGAATCGGTACCCTCTACCGCTGATCACGGAGCTCTTTGATCGCCTATGGGGTGTGAAGATCTTCTCCAAGTTGGATTTGAAGGGGACCTACAATTTGGTCCGTATCCGTAAGGGCGATGAATGGAAGACGGCCTTTAACACCAGGGACGGGCACTTTGAGTACCTGGTCATGCCATTTGGGCTGTGTAATGCTCCTGCCGTCTTCCAGGAGTTTGTGAATGACATTTTCGGGGATCTCCTTTATACCTGTGTTGTGGTCTACTTGGATGACATCTTGGTATACTCACCCAAACCAGAGACTCATCACGTCCATGTTCGCCAGGTACTGAGGCGCCTTCGAGCTAACCGCCTGTATGCCAAACTGGGGAAGTGCCTCTTTCATCAAGCTAGCCTTCCATTTCTGGGGTACATCATCTCTGACCAGGGCCTGCGGATGGACCCAGCAAAGTTGTCGGCTGTGTTGCAATGGCCTCGCCCAGTTGGTCTTTGGGCCATACAACGATTTTGTGGGTTTTTGCAATAACTACCAGCAGTTCATCCCGCACTTTTCCACGTTGGTGGCTCCCATTGTGGCCCTCATGAAGAAGAACGCTAATTGGCGAAGATGGCCCCCCGAGGCCGAGGAAGCGTTCGCTAAACTTAAAACTGCCTTTGGCTCTGCGTCTATCCTGTCGTGGCCAGACCCCGCAAAGGCCTTCTCGCTAGAAGTAGTCACCTTGTTGATTGGAGTTGGAACGGTCCTCACGCAAAAGGGGCCCACAGGCAAAACGGTCACTTGTTGCTTCTATTCCAAAACATTCTCGCCGGCGGAAAGGAATTACACTATTGGAGACCGGGAGTTATTAGCCATCAAATTGGCATGGGAGGAATGGTGTTATCTGCTGGGAGGTGCTCGGCACCCCATCTGTATCTATTCGGACCACAAGAACCTCCAGTACCTCCAGACGGCCCAGCAACTCAATCCGCGCCAAGCTAGGTGGTTGCTCTTCTTTTCCCGGTTTAATTTTGACATCCACTTCCGTCCTGCTGAAAAGAATGTTAAAGCTGACGCCCTTTCACTCGCCTCCGACATGGTTGAAGAAGAAGTGACCCCAGAGCACATAATACCCCCTGAGCGTCTTGTCTCCGCAGCTCCTGTCGATATCCGGAATGTCCCACCAGGGAAAACACACGTGAGCCCTGCGCTCCAAAGGCGTATCTTGAAGTGGGGACACGCCTTGGGGCCGGAAAACCGGTGCTCAAAAAGACGTTTCCCCTGACCGCAGTTCTTTTGGGGTTGGACCTCCAAAGGGATTCGGAAATTCCGAGTCCTGTATCACCTGGGGCCCCAACAAGACACCTCGAATAAACGGGGACTCGGCATCCCCTCCCCCCCTCCCCAAAACCATGGCTTACGTGGCGAGGATTTTTAAAAACCGTTTTTTTCCCCCCCTCATCGGTAACACCGTTGTCTGAGGGGGTCATGGATCGGTTTCTAAAAGGGTGCATTTTGTAAATTTGCCAGCTACCTTTCTGCCCTGCGCCGGGCCGATCTGAATTTTCACCACATTTTTCTTTTGCACGGGTTCCCCTGCAAATCCTCGGATCGAGGGGTCCAGTTGTTTTAAAATTTTGGCGGGCCCTTTGTTCTCAAAACAGGTGAAGCTTGAAGTCATGGATCCCCTGGGACCCCCCGTCCCACTCACCCCCTGCCGGTGCCCAATCCACTTTCCCCGCCACCTCCCTGCCTGTCCGTTTTCTGTCCCCGGCACCGCACCCCCGCCCCCATGGGCCGCGGCACTGGGGAGGTTTTAAAATTTAAAAAAGGGCAGTGAAAACCGTAAATGGCCATTACCAGCCCGGCCCCATTTAAAAATCCCTCTTCCTGGGCCCTGCCGGATCTTTTTGTGCCCATTTGCCTATTTTGAAACGTTTCCAAAGCCTTGTCTTGATTCCGTGACCGAACCCCTTCCTATGTCTACTGACCACAATCCTCCACCGCCCCGACCCCCCTGCCTGACGAACGTACCTCGCCAACCCCTTTGGCCCCACCGCAAGCAAGTTTTCCGCCAGGTAGCAACCTGGTAGACTCCCGCCGCAGCAAGTCCATCCCCCTTTGCGGCGGGCTCTGGTGGAAACTGGGACCTACTAAGATTCCGCTCCCTGGTGTGGGCTTCCACCATCGGATCCACCTCCGCAGACCGGTATACTTGATTTCCCCTCGGCTTACCACCCCCAGACGAATGGTGAGGTGGAGAGAGTCAACCAGGTTCTGGGGAATTACTTGCGCCACTTCGTCTCGGCTCGACAGGATGACTGGTCCAACTTGCTTCCGTGGGCTGAATTTTCTTGTAATTCCCTAGATTCAGAGTCCGCAGGTGCCTCTCCCTTCTACATCGTGTACGGCCTGCACCCCCGCCCACCACTCCCGCTGTCATCCCTGTCTGAGGTCCCGGCAGCAGATGCATTGGTCCAAGACATGAAGGTCATCTGGGCCCTGACCCACCAATCTCTGCTCCGTGCTTCTGTGCGCACGAAGCTCAAGCAGATAAAGAAGAAGTCCTCCTCCATTCTTCTCCTCGGGTGACAAGGTGTGCTGTCGGCCAAAAATATTCCCCTCAAGATCCCGAGTTACAAACTGGGACCCCGCTTTGTGGGACCTTTCGAGGTCCTTAAACACATAAACCCAGTGGCATATAAACTTCGGCTCCCGCCTACCATACGCATCCCAAACTCCTTTCATGTCTCTCTACTAAAACCCTTGGTCCTGAATTGTTTCTTTCGGAAGGCAGTCCCTCCGTCATCTTAGGCTGATGCCTCTAACATCTTTTGGGTCAAGGAGATCCTGGGTATGAGGAGCACTAGAGGGAAACAATATATCCTCATTGATTGGAAGGGGTTTAGGCCCGACGAAAGGTCTTGGGAGCCGGAGGAGAACATTCTGGACCGTAACATAATCCAGAAATTCCTTCAGGCCAGAAAGAGGGGGAGGCCAAAGGGGGGGGGGGGTACTGTCACGGATGCCCTGTCGCGGGCGCGCATGTTCCCCTGCCTGTCCTGTAGATGACATACCTAGCCGTGCTCCTGCTGCAGTCTCTGTCCCTCAGCGCACGCGGTCCCGCTCCTCTAAGGCGCGCGCGCCGGCAGTTGTAAGTTTAAAGGGCCAGCGCACCGGTAATTTTCCATTGCCGGTCGCTGCCCTTATTTAAGCCTGCCCCTTCCTGATACTCCCACCGGGTCTTAAGTGCCATTGCCTATAGAGATGGCATTTTCCTGAGTCTTGTCCTTATTACCGTGTACCCTACCGTTAGGCCTCGTTCACACGGCTTATTCTGCCGCGTATTGGCGCCGTACTGCGCGCCGGTTTTGCGCTTCATTATGGCGCCAATCCGCGGCAGCAATTACGGTAATCCACTGCCTCATTGGGGAACATGGAATCCGTCGCTCCTCCCCGGTCGGCAAACGCCGCGGGGAGAAAGTGACATACACATTATTTCCAGCGCGGACGCGCCGTAAACAATGCATTGTCTATGGGGTCGGGAGCGGCGCCCCCGTCCCGCCCCTTATTCACGGCGGATTTGTGCACTCAATACGGCGCACAAATCCGTCGGGAATAAGCCGTGTGAACACGGCCTTAGCCTCCGTCCCTCGACCACGAACCTTTGCCACCTGTCCTGACCATACCGCCTGTCCCCGACTATGAGCCTGCCTTACGATTTTACCAGCTATCCCCCGGCTGCCACCGCAAGCAAAATAGTAGGGTAGGACCGGTA